>OX637658.1:17500-22500 GCA_951802225.1 Euspilapteryx auroguttella | reverse complement strand
TCCCGGAAACGCGCAGAGCAGGCACCGATACACGTAAGCCTGTAGAGTAGTTAGGATAAGTAAAATGTCGCTCTCCATGGGGGAACACATACCGACATCTCCTTGCACAGGGACGGATGCTACAGGTTCGCATGGTTCAGCCTTGGGCAAGCCCATACCTGACCATCCCAACCTGATTCACTCCCGGCACCACGCGGAGCAGGTGTCGATGCATGGTAGCCCGTAGAATATCTCATTATTTATAATTTATTTAAAACACTATCACACTCGTCAATTGTCGGGTACGGGTCTCCCCTGTACATTGCCACTACAACGGATACCAAAGGGCTATCCAGTAATCCAGTCCACTCCCCCTTGAGCCCCACCGGTTCGTCCAGTCATCCTGCAGAGGTACGCCCGCTCCGCGACCCCGGCCCGCGGATGTCGCTCAGGAATTTTCGGCCCAGAGTGTAAGTAGCTGGAAACCAAGAAATTCGGAGAAATATGTTAAAGTAGCTTTGTTGTGCCTCGCGGTGTAGTCCTCGCCTTATTGGGGAAGATAGATAGCTAAAGTGTTACTCCAAGGTTTGTTCGGGCCTTCATTTGTTCGGAATTTGTTAAAATCTGTTCAGCTGGTCAGACGTGAAGAGGTAACGGACGTGTTTGATTAAAGCTTTCTTATTTATTGTTAGTAGGCGCCCCATAGCTTCGCCAGCTTTAGTCTTATACAAAGTGTATTTAAATTGGTTTGGTCCTTTCACAAAAAAGTGAGGACAGACAGACAGACAGACAGACAGACAGACAGACAGACAGACAGACAGGCAGACAGGCAGACAGCTACACGGTTAGACACGAGGACCGATATACAGACAGAAACGTGGGTCGATATACAGACAGACACACGGACAGACAGACAGACAGACAGATAGAGTTACTTTCGTATTTATAATATGGTATGGGTATGGACCAGCTGTCAAGACACCAGCCTGTGTTAATCCAGGGTGTCAGCTTAATTTCATATAGGATTTAACTGAAAATGTTCCAGTCGTTGAGACGTGAGGAATTGGCAAACATACACGCAAACTTTCGTCTTATATTGCTAGTGTGTTTAGCTGTACCCAGCAGTGTAATCCGCATTCTGTAGTTAACTACTGTAAGTAATCCAGAGTGCTGGCGAACTTGATACCAAATTGCATTCAGTTGTGAAGAAGCAACAAATAAACATATGCACAAACCTTTGTACCCACAATATAAGTGAGATTAGCTGTGACTAGTAGCGTTACCCGCAGTTTGTTGTAGCTGTCCTCTTCTCTGTTCATGATAAGCTCATGTTTATTTTGGGCCTCTTGTGTGTGAAAAACTCCCCCAAATATGAAAATCTGTCAGAGTTAGGTTCAAGTAATATCTGTTCATGGTGAATTAAAGAGCTAATTAAGAGGGTCCGCATTCCAGTAGTTTTCTAAATTCAGGTGTAAGATTTTTAAATGTAGTAATGCAACCCTTTTTAATTCTACAGAGGACTATTTATTTTGTTCTATAAAGATGTAAAAGTTAGTCCAGGTGATATCTGTTTGTCACAGAAAACAATTAAAGGGAGGCCTTATTGTGGTAGGGTTTCCCAAACTTGAGGTTTCAAAGGGCAAGATGTAAATGATATAGAATAGAATAGAAAAATAAACTTTATTGCATACAGAGTAAGATGCAAAAGTACGTTATATAATAAGGGATATATTTTGGTTTAATGGTTATGTTTGCCTATATTATGCATTTACTTTGAGCTTTCTGTCTACCCCTAGTCATAATATCAAGTGTATAAGTCTTAGTGATATGTGTTCTTGATAAGTTACAAGACTAGTTAAAAGAGGCTTTATTATAGTGAAGTTTCCTGAGTTTAGGTTTTATAAGTTGTGCAAAATGTAAATGGAATTGTAACGTTAGGGGCCTTTGATTTTTATGGTAGCACTTATCTAGATGTGTGGTTTTAGTAGAATTCCACTGTGGACTATAAGCTTGCTCACTTACTTTGTGCCTTAGTATTCTCTTATTAAAATATAAAACACACTAACCTGGTGATGATAAGTCACAAAACACAATTAAAAGGAGGCCTTATTATAGTGAGGTTTCTTAAACTTGGGGTTATACAAAGTGCAGGATGTAAAATTGACAAATATATTTGAGACACTTGGTCTCATTCCCACCGCTGATTCCACTGTTGGCTAGGGGTCTTCCCACTTACCTTTAGTAATGTTGAACACTTAAGTGAGACCAAGCATCATTCATACTGTGCAGCCCTGTTTTAGCTCCACTGTAGATTAAAAGCCTATTTACTTACTTTATGCCTTCTGCCCTCTCATATCAAAATATTAGACAAACGAGGCAGTTCAAGTGATGTCTGTTCATGATAAAACTTAGTTGAAGAGGATTCTTTAAAGTCAAACACAAAGCTTGATTAAAAGAGGTCTTATTGGAAGTCTTATCTAAGTCAGGGTTCCAAGTGTGGTGTGGTGCGGGGTGAATAGCTGACAGGCGTAATGTTAGCCCAGGAAGCCCCAAGAGCCCCAAGGCCTAAGGCCTTCTAACCTAACCCACCACTATGATGGGTAGGCTAGTGACCTAACGGTACAAAGGTTTTTTTAACCTACTAAGTGGTCTTTGTAAGCAGAATTCTGTCAGCTTGGAGAGAAACCTAACGGTAACTAATTGCAATAAAAAAAAAATTAAAAGCCTAACACGAGTCAACCTAACTTCTGGTAACCTAACCTAACCTAACTTCTGGAAGCCTAACACGAGTCAATTTAACTTGAGTCAACCTAACATCTGGAAACTTAACTCGAGTAAACCTAACTTGAGTCAACCTAACTTCTGGAAACCTAACTTGAGTCAACCTAACTTGAGTCAACCTAACGTGAGTCAACCTAACCTCTGGAAACCTAACTCGAGTCAACCTAACCTTTGGAAACCTATCACGAGTCAACCTAACTTCTGGAATCATAACTCCAGTCAAACTAACTTCCGACAACCTAACTTCTGGAAACCTAACTTTAGTCAAACAAACTTCTGGAAACCTAACTTGAGTCAACCTAACATGAGTCAACCTAACTTTAGTCAACCTAACCTTTGGAAACCTAACTCGAGTCAACCTAACTTGAGTCAACCTAACCTTTGGAAACCTATCACGAGTCAACCTAACTTCTGGAATCATAACTCCAGTCAAACTAACTTCCGGCAACCTAAACCGAGACATCCTTACAGAAGCCATCCCAACCTAACACAAAAGTATCAATATTATCGATAATTCATTGTTTGGCACAGCGATCGATTACTATCGATAGTATTGTTATATAATTGCAGCAAAAGAGATATCGATACTATCGATATCACCGATTGTTTTATCGGAGGGTACATGATTTTCAACTATCGATAGCCTATCGATATTCGCCCATCGAGCGGCAACAATTTACAAACGGTCAACTTAAGTACAGCGGCGGCCCGGCGTCGTAACACTTTTGTCTAACAACAAGATTTATGTATTTTGAAATACAGAAAAGTGTTACGCTGTGCGTGTTTTTTCAAACTAAACTAAACTTTTTAACACGCTTTTCGCTTTTCTTGTCGACCTGCGTAAATAACTAAGTATACATATTGGAATTTAAGGTAAATAATGTTCCCAAAAAAAAAACCATCTTGTAACGATCGTACAGTGGCGGACACGATCGGCGTAACACTTCCGGTTTTTCTGTATTGCAAAATAGTTCTTGTTCTTTGGTAATACAGTCTAGGGCTCACGAAACCATAGATAAATCTGTTACGGCCTCCTAGTCCGTGACTGTACGTAACATCATGAATATTGGCAGCTGTAATTATAGTAGTTCTGATAACAATACAAAAATCGTCCATGCCTTTTATTTCCTATGCAGCCTGCCTGATCCCTGAAATTAAACTTTTGGATGTTTAAGATGTTAAATTTATTTTAGTTACAAAAACATGATCTTTTTCAAAACTACCTTAATATGACCTTAAAATTTCACAAACAAAAATAAATTAATAACACAATAATCTTTACTATATCCAGTGGTTGTTAAAAGGAGGCTTATGTTGTACAGTCACGGACTAGGAGGCCGTAACAGATTTGTCTATGGTTCCGCCAGCCCTAGACTGTATTACTAAAGAACAAGAGCTATTTTGTAATACAGAAAAACCGGAAGTGTTACGCCGATCGTGTCCGCCACTGCACTACAATTTAATACAGGGTGGCTCATAAGTCCTTTGAAATTTAAATTTCGAATAAAATTCAAATGGTGCACAAGAATGGCGCGCGGGGTACGGGGGAAGCACTAACGGTCTTTCGGAATTCAGTCGCCATGGAGCGTTTCACTGGTGCGGACCGTGCTTTTTGTGTGCGCGAGTTTTATCGCAACGATAATTCTGCTACCGTTGCGCGGCGTAAATTTGGAGAACCCAATCGACAACCCAAACTGTCACTTTAGGGCTATTATGTAAGGGCCTTTCATGTTTGCGATTTCGATTTTCGCAACTCCAGTAGCGACAATTCTGCTTGTTGACATGGCCGTTGATGTGGAAGTGAGCCTCATCAGAGAATAACACGTTATTAAACGATGTAACGGTGGCCTGTAGGTACAGGCATAGGTTACTTCAGTCCTATTCTTCCGCCTGGTACTGCAGGGCGTAAAGTTGCTAACCTTATAGTTAACAGATGTTGAAAATCTATTTTTTTTCAAACCTCACCTTTTTTTATCAAACCTAACCTTTTTTTTTATCAAACCTAACCCTTTTTTTATATATAAACCTAACCTTTTTTTTATACAAACCAAACTTTTTTTTATGAAAACCAAACTAAATTCTTTCAAAACTAAGTCTTTTTGATTGTGTTAGGTTAGGTTAGGTTAGGTTAGGTTAGGTTAGGTTAGGTTAGGTTAGGTTAGGTTAGGTTAGGTTAGGTTAGGTTAGGTTAGGTTAGGTTAGGTTAGGTTAGGTTAGGTTAGGTTAGGTTAGTTTAGGTT
>OX637658.1:0-15000 GCA_951802225.1 Euspilapteryx auroguttella | reverse complement strand
GTTTTAAGGTTCTTTACAATGTGAACCACCAATGAATGATATGAGTCTGTAGTTGTTTGCTTTGTTATAATTTCTTGTAGTGAAAATGGTTCACTGACTAGTTGTGCTGAGGTGAGATGGTTTTGGCGTTCTTTACCAAATCGTGGACAGTCTCTTATTAGGTGATCAAGGGTCTGAATTTTCACCCCGTCACAAGGACAAAGATTATCGGGAGTGATGTGGAATCTGTTAAGGTATTCTTTATGGTATCCATGATTGGTTAGTAGTTGGGTAATTGCAAAATAGGGTTTGACTATAGACAAGTATTCTGTTAGAATTTCGTAGGTAGGGAGAAGTGATCTGATGTGGTTGCTTGTTTTATAATACAGCTCTTTAGCTGCCTCTGTGCAAATTACTCTATTTTTATGTTTAACATAAGATATGGGAACTGAAAGATAATCTGGGGCTTTGTGAGCAGACGCAGCTGCTTTAGCAGCAGCGTCTGCTGCTTCGTTTCCATGTATGCCGATGTGGGCCTTTACCCACTGGAATTCAATTATGATATTATTTTGTTTGGCCTTTAAATATTCGATGTGTATTTTGGATACTAGGGGGGTAGTGCTATTGGGGTTGCATATTTCTTCAAGGGCGGATTTGCTGTCAGAAAATATGATACTAGGAGATGCCCGTTTTTCAGTTATCCAGAGAAGTGAGTGGTGTATTGCTAGAAGCTCGGCTTGGAAAACCGAGCAGCAGCTATGTAGTTTGAGTTTTTTAGTGTAGGTTTCGCCGGTGGGTAGATATACAACAAAAGCAGCACCGACTTTATCATCATGTTTGCTTCCATCAGTATAAATTTTGTAATTAAGTGTTGTGGAGTTTTCATCTTCTTCAGGTAAGTCTTTGCGGAATGATAGTTTAGGTCTTAATGCAGGATGTAGTAGATCTTTGACAGGGGTGGGCAGTTCTATTGGAATATCAGAAGGTAGAAATTTAGATTGTCTGGTTAATTTAGTTGTCTCGATATCTGAGGTTGCTGATATTTTTGTCGGCAGAGGAGTCAGTTGGGCAATAGAAATTGAAGCTGCTGTGCTTATGGTTCTAAAGCCTTGTATGGTTTTTATAGCAAATAGTCGTTGGAGGGATAGGAACCGTTCACGAACGTATTTGATTGTAAGTGCCTTAGACCACACGCTGGCGGCATAGCATATGATCGGCTCAATCACGTGTTTGTAAATAATTTTTACGTTGTCGGGATGTGCTCCCCATGTTGGTTTTACAAACTGAACTAATTTTAGGAATAACTTTTTAGATTTTTCTATGATGAAGTCGGTGTGGTGAATGAACTTAAGTCTCCAGTCTATAATGATTCCTAAGTATTTTATTTTATTAATGATAGGGATGGGTTGGTTTTTGATTTGAATCTTGCATTTTTTGGCTTTATTTGTGAAGGCAATGACTTGGGTTTTCTGGGGACCAAATGCCAGCTTGACAGAGTTCCCCCATTCTGTTATCGAATTTAGGGCAATGTTGGTATTATCTTCCAGATCTGATAGGCTATTTGAGTGAGAGATTAGGAGGACGTCATCCGCATAAGCTTGCAGGTGACATCCCTCAGGTAAGGGTATGTCGAATATTTCGTCTAGAATTATGTTCCATAGGGTGGGGCCACAGACGGAGCCCTGGACACACCCTCTGGAAGTGGATTTTTCGACGCATTGATCGGCGAAACTCATTTGAACTTTTCTGTGAGTCATATAGCTGCGTAGTAGATTAAATATGTTTCTGGGACATCTTACTTCCCGGAGCCTTTTGATTATCGCCGGCCACCAGGCATTGTCAAAGGCTGACTTGATGTCTAGAGACGCGGCAAGGACGTGCTCCTTTTTGTTCAGAGCAGAGTATATCTTGGTGAGGGCGGAGTTAATTGCGTGAGTTGTTGAAGTCTGCGGTTTGAAGCCATATTGGTGGTTGGAACTATTGTCAGTTATTTGAAGGTGATGATTTAAACGGTTGATAACTAACTTTTCGAGGAGTTTGCCAAAGACATTAATTAATCCTATGGGTCTGTATGCTGAGAGTTCTGTGTGGTCAGTCTTGTTGGGCTTAGGTATGATTTTTGCGATCGAAATCTTCCATGTTTCGGGGAAATATTGTTGATTGAGACATCGGTTCATAATACCAAGTATTATATCTGGGATACATTTTACTACAGCCAGGCAGATGTCTGAAGTAAGGTGGTCAGGTCCTGGAGACCGCTTGGGATTCATCGAGTTGATGGCTTCATTCAATTCATTCATTGTAAATGGTGGGTCATCGTTAGTATTGATGGGTTCCGTTGATTGAAGTCTGGTGGTTTTGTGTTCCATATTGTCATCTAAGTTGTCGTCGGGGTAGAAATGCTGTAATAGGGCTTCTGCTGTTTCTTTAACATCATTGGTGTATGTACCATCGCTCAATTTTAGAGTAGATGGTGGCTGTGCAATTGGTTTTGATTTTATAATTTTGTTTGTAACGGTCCATACGTCATCGGTTTTTTGCATTTCACAAAACTGTTTGAAATGTTTGGTAGAGGCTTCGCAGATAGAGTTCGAGTACTCCTTTTTGATGATGTTTCTTTGTGCAAGTATATCGTCCAGAGGTAGTCTCCTTTGTTTTAATTTAGCCAACTCGTGATGGTTTCGAATGACGCGACGTTTTAGTTCATCCAAATGGCTGTTCCACCATGGGGCTTTTTGTGGTTGTGCTGTTGCGCGAGGGAGAATTTTATCGCAGGTTTTTTGTGTAGATAGTGTAATTTTTTGTATGTATGTTTCCAGGTCTGCAGTGCTGAGTGTGTGGATGTCAACTTCTCGAGGTAAGTTTTTCTTTAATTCAGAATTAAATGTGCCTTGTATTTCTGTCCATTTTATTTGTGTAGTGTTATATCGGAATGTAGATAGCTTTTTGTTTCGTGTTAATTCAGTTCTGCCTATTGTAGTTGTAAAGGTGATGGCGTGATGGTCAGAGGTGGGACATATTTTGGGGTCCACGATCCATTCCGAGATGTTGACTGTTTGTGAGTTGCTACAGAAAGTCAAGTCTACTATTGACTCTCTGAGTGCTCCGTAGCGTACTGCACCATATGTTGGGTGACTTCCCACATTGCAGATTTTTAAGTCATTTAGTATGGCGAAGTCTGCAACTTTATTTCCGCGACTGGTGTTTTCGCGGGAGCCCCAGATGGTGTTCCAACCATTGAGGTCCCCGCAGATGACATGAGTGGAAGTGCGATGGTTTCTCACAAAGTTTTCGAGTCGGGTAAGTGTTTGATATTTGTCTTCTTTTGGTTCGATATATACTGACGTTAAATATATTTTAGGTCCGGTTTTTGGTGTGATCTGTACTGTTGCTATGTTGGAGTTGCTGTGTTCTGCTATTCCTATTGTGCTGCAGGTATTATTCTTTATACATATAGCTGCGGTAAGAGTTATATCATTTGTAGGAAATTGATATATTGAGTAGCCTGTGATGTTCTTTATACTATTTTTATTACTGGTATATGGTTCCTGTATATAAACAACATCTGGTTGATAGCGATGGAGGTGAACAAGGAGTTCTTGGAAAGCTTGATATCCTCTGTTGAGATTAATTTGTATAGCTTTAAGTTTTGTATTGTAGCTTTTGCTTTTGTGATTATGAATTGTTATATTATTGGCCATAGTTAGTTTTGTTTACTATTTTGTTTGTGATTTGAATGTTTTTAGGACAGGACTTTGATGTGGCGGAGTGGTTAATTTTAGGGTTTTGATTATTTGTTTTTTGTGCGTGATTAATACAATTAAAACACTTTGGGGTATTTGATTTAGAGGGGCAGTTTTTGTATGTATGTTCCTTTGATGCACAGTGGGAACAGGCGTGTTCTTTGATTGTGCAGGTCTTTCTGGTGTGGCCGAATTGCAAGCAATCGTAGCACTGAAGAAGAGATATGTACTCTTCTGCGTGAACTCTTTGATGCTCGATATTGATGCGGCCGGTTTTGACAACTTCGCGCCAGCAGGCAGGAGTTGCTCTGAATACTGCGTTATATAGTTTGTCGTTCTTGTTGGTCCTTTTGAATTGGTAAGTGATGTCGTCTTTAGTGAATGTTGCCTTGATTGTCTCGTTCTGGTTTATAATTAAGTCTGTTAGTTCTTCTGTGGGGATGGTGTTGGAGATGCCCTTGAGGACAAAAGAGGGTTTGAGTTTTTTGGACTCTTCCGCTGATACTTGGGAGTTGGGATGGTTTGCCTTATTGAGCGCCGTTTCTCTCTGGCTTTCGGTGTCAAATTCTACTCTAATTTTATTATTAGAGACAAACTTAACTGCGGCTGGGGCAAAAGTGGTGTCTTTGAATGAGACACTCTGGTTCCAAGTTTTTAATGTCTCGGTATTGCTGGTAACTGGGGTTTTAGCAGTTATAATTATTGCTGGTTTTGTGACGGGTAAAGTTGGGGGGGTAGACGTCTTCTTTCTATGCAATTTTATCGCTTCGGCGAATGATTGTTTATGTTGTGTTTTAGGGATGTGAGTTGATAGTTGATTTTGAATTTCTTCCTTTATAGTTGTTTTTATTATGTTTATGGTGCTGTCGTCGAGGGAGACAGGTGGCGCTGGGATGAAGGTTGTGCCTTTCAGGCTATTGGCAGTGTCTTGTAGCTGTTTTACAGCTTGGATAATTGCTTCTTTGTTAGGCTTGGTTAGGCTTTTGCCTTCTGTGATCTTGGACAGGATGAAGGTTGTTGTTTTAATAACCTCTTTACTGAGGTCGTTTGAGGCTAGGTCGCCGTTGGTGGAAGATGATGACAAGTATTCGTCATCCGATAATACTAAGTTAAGCGAAGACCCTAATGGCGATAAGACAGGATTAGAGTCCATTTTGGTGGTAAAGTGGGTTGATTCAGGTCCAGGTAAGTCCTGATGTACCCATTTATGTATTTGAAGTGAATTTAATGGTTAAATATTTTTATGTTTTAGTTTTTAAGTTTTATTTCAGGTATATAAAGTATGTATGTAACTTTTTAATGTGTGTATCTATATTTTTTATATTTTATTTCTTTGCAGGGACGAGGAAGGAGGAGGGAGAGGACAAGGAACTGGAGCTGTATCAAAGGTGAGTAAAATTTTAAAATTCTGTGAATTTCCGGAATGAAATGTTAAGTATGAATTTTTATATTTTAACGAGAGTGATGAATGGGGTGTCAAAATAAGCGTCGCAATAATGGTGAGTATGTGGCAAAATATAAGAATTTTAAAATGATGTTTTAAAATTTTTAAGTTCAGAAAACTTATTTTAAAATATGAAAATTTTGAATAAAATCAAAAGTATGAGGTTTTGTTCAATTTTATTCTTATGGGTGTGTGTTGGGGTAATATCTGATGGATTGCAATAATAAAAATTTTGTGATTTTCCGACTTTTTATTTTCGGAAAGATGGTCGGTGACAAAAAGTATGAAAACTTAAAATTTTCAAACTTTTAATTTGAAGTACTTATGAACTACTTAATGGATAAAGAAAAGAATTTTGAAACAAAAATGAAAATTTTTGAAGTTAAAAATGTATGAAATTTTTACAGGTGGGGTATCATAAAAACTGAACGGGATGTTATGACGCGACTAATGGGGTATCAAAACAACCGCCGGAACAAATGAGGATAATGTAAGAAGATTTATGAATTTAGGTTAATATTTTAAAATTTTTAAGGGTGAAAAACACTTTTTGAAAGATGAAATTTGCTAATAAAAAATTAACTGGGCTATTTAAAACAATTTTATTCGCACCGTGGTATGTGGTGGAATTATGGAGTCGGATGGAATAATAAAAAAGGGGGGTAAAAATTTGAAAATTTTGGAAATTTCAAAATTTTCAAGTGGGGATAAAAATTTTAAAGTGAAGAATTATATTTACAAAAACTTAAGAAAACTAATAAATGCAAGTGCAAAATGAATATAAAAAGGAGAAAGGGTGTTTAGAAACCCTAGAACTAATTAAAACTATGTAGTGAAAACTTAGAAAATAAAACTAAAAATATGAAGTTAAAAATTTTAATGTGAGAGCTAATTCAAAACGGACTTTTAGGAAATGAAGGGGAAGTGGGACTGATAATTATGGAGGTCTAAAAATGAATTTAAGTTGGAAAATGGAATTTTGGTGAATTTAAAGAGATTTTGGGAATTTAAAAATTTGCCATACAACGGCCCATACAAACTGTAAGTTAAAAATTGGAAGTAAATAGCTGGTAATTATCGGGGGGGCAGTAGAAAACGATGTGCAAAAATTCGTGGAGATAGATGGAAAGGTTCGATTCGAAAAAGGGGTTGGTTAGGTTAGGTTAGGTTAGGTTAGGTTAGGTTAGGTTAGGTTAGGTTGGGGTGCGGTTCAGATTGACCTCCACGTGGTGCACCCCGGGCAACAGCGGACGATCACACTTTTCGTTTCCCGTTTGGTGTGATCGTCCGGTGGCTAACAATCTGACGACTGAGGTGGCAGTTGTCTCTGGAGGCCCTATCTCCGGAGACAAGACTCTCCGAGCTCTCTCTGCTCCATCAGAGAGAGTCTTCGGACGAGTCGGGATGGGCTCGGCGTGCACTCGCACTGCCGTCGAGCAGGCGTGGGAAACATCTCGTTTCTCACGCCCCCGTCCGCAACTCGTAATTCTGGCTAGGAAGTGTCGTGGTCACGTCTCGCGGCTTCTCCAGAACCGAGGGTCTTGCCTTAATTGGCCGGACCGCGAGGAGACAACCTCTATAAAAATCCCCAACTCCACACGCTGGGGCGCCCTACGGGGCCTCGCGCGGCGTGTGGATGCTCGCAAGAGCGGCTGGAGGGTACACCAGTCATTAGCGGCCACCCCAGGGGAAGCCCGAACCCCTGGGTGATTGAGGGTTCTTATTTAAAATGATCAAAACTCGTGGGAATTAAAATGAATTCAACCCCAATAAATAATAATAAAAAGAAGGAAGAAGGAGGCCAGGCTGGCTCTCGTAGCCAACCTGGCGAAGAGGAAGTAGGAGAGGCGATGACCGCCGCAACCCCTGATGGGGCCGGCGGCCATTCGCCAATCGTGTTGAGCGATGACCCGTCTCCGTCGAGACGGGCCACGCTAAGAAGCGGAAGCCGGAACGGGAGCCGTAATGGATCCAACAGTTCCATAGCTACGATGCTCACCGTTGGATCTGTTGGATCCAGCGAGCACGAACGGAGTCAGAGTCGTACTCTCGACACTGACTCCGGGTCGGACTCCAGTCCGGGGCTGGGACTGCCCGCCCCTGCGAAGCGGGGCAGAGGAAGGCCCCCTACCACGGGGAGGGGCATCGGCGTTGGCCGTGCCCGCGCCGAGGCGAAGAGGCTGCTCGCAGAGCAGAGGGCGGCGGAAACGGCTGCCCAGGCCAAGGCGCGCGGCGACTACCGCTTGCGCGTCTCGGAAGACGTCGGGGAGCGCTGCGAGCGCTACATCTTGAAGCGCCCCCGATCAGGGGCACTCGACGACGTCGAGGGGCGGCCCACTGCCGAACTCCAGGCGAGGATCCTGGAGGACTTGGCAGTGGTACGAGAGGTGGCTGCTAAGTCGGGGCACTTGAAGGGTACGATGGCGAAGGCGTTGAACAACGCCTCGTACTCAATCGAGAAGTCAACGGTGGAGCTGACCACAAGAACCTCCTCTGAGGAGAATCAGCTGCTCCACGCAGCCAACGCTCGCCTCAGAGGAGAGCTTACGGCGGCTCGGGAGGAGCAAAGGAGCCTCGCTGGTGAAGTTGCCCTCCTCCGAAGGGAGACGGAGGAGCTCAGGACGAGCTCCTCCTTCAACATGGAGGAGGTCATGCGCACCATCATGGTCCAAGTCGGGACCATGGTGAATGCGCGCTTCGAGGCTCTTGACGAGCGGCTCCTCCCTGCCACACGTCCGCGGCCGCCTCTGGCTGCGGACAGGGCCACCTCGACCCCTTCGACTCGGGTGACCCCGGCTTCCAAGGCGGCCGCGGGCTCCCGTACAGCCCCAGCGACGTCCCGTGGCGCCCCAGTAGCGCCCCGTGCTGCCCCGGCAGCATCTCGAGTGGCAACGGCTCCCCGCGCTCCTGCACCTCGGGCGACCCCGGCCCCGGCCCCGGCCCCCCGACAGTCTGCGTGGCAGCCCACGGCGGGTACTTCTTCTGCCCCCCACGTGCCTCCTCCACCCTCTGGTCAAGCCGATGAAGAAGGCTGGACCGTGGTGACGAGGCAGGGGGGCAAGAACAAGAACAAGAAGAAGAAAAAGAAAAATAAGAAGAAGCGAAACCGGGACAAGGAGCGGACTGCTCCGGTCCCGGCGGCTGCCACTCCAAGGCCGAAGCAGACGGCCTTGGAGAAGTCGAAGAGTGCCGCCAAGAGGCTGCGCGCCCCCCGCACTGCGGCGGTCGTGATGAGCCTTGGCCCTGAGGCCCTGCAGAGTGGGATGACCTACGCCCAGGTCATCTCCTCTGCCAAAGGGAGTCTAAACCTGGCGGAGCTGGGTATTGAGAGCGTCCGTTTCCGTACGGCCGCTACTGGTGCCCGGCTCCTGGAGATCTCCGGGCCTCCGGAGGATGCGAGGGCCAAGGCTGACCTCCTAGCCAGCAGGCTGCGGGAGGTGCTCCCGGCAGAGACGGTCAAGGTCTCCAGGCCGATGAGCAGCGCTGAGATGCGCCTCACGGATTTGGACGACTCCGTGACCCCTGCGGAAACCGCTGCTGCAGTCGCAGCTAGCGGTGGATGCAGGGCGGAAGACGTCCAGGTGGGGCGCATCGCCTACGAGAGGGGCCTAGGGTCGGTGTGGGTTCGCTGCCCGGTAGAGGCGGCGAGGAAGCTCGCACTGGCCGGAAAGCTAAGACTCGGATGGAGTATCGTCCGAGTCCGGCTCCTCCCAAGGCGCGAAAGGCGTTGCTTCCGGTGCTTGGAGACCGGACACCTAAGAGCGGACTGCCGCTCCGAGACGGACCGCAGCGGGCTCTGCTACCGCTGCGGACAAGCTGGGCACATTGCCCGGACATGCGAGAACGAGGTGAGCTGCCCGCTCTGCCAAGCGAGTGGCTCGCTCGCCTCGCATAGTCTCGGCAGCGGCAGCTGCAAAACTGCAGCCAAGCAGAAAGGAAAGGGAAGGGGGAAGGGGCCCGGTGCTCCCCCTCGGCCTGCCACCACCGCCAGTGAGGTGGCCATGGATGTGACACCGCCGTCACATTAATGGCCACCCGAATACTGCAGGCGAATCTGAACCACTGCGCTACGGCACATGATCTCTTCATGCAGAGCCTGGCGCAGTGGTCCATACACGTCGCGGTGGTGGCTGAGCCACTTTACATACCTGAGGGCTGGATCTCGGACCGCTCAGGCCGTGCGGCCATAGCCGTCCGTCCTTCCGCGGACCACGTGCTCCGAGCTGAGAACATCACGCGGGGAGAGGGCTTCGTTTCCTGCATGCTGGGGGAGACGTTACTAGTGAGTGTATACTTCCCCCCCCGGCGTCCAATGCAGGACTTCGAGCCCTTCCTCGCGGAGCTGGAGGCGTTGGTCCTGCGGAGCAACGCTCGCCGCGTGCTGGTCGCAGGGGACCTCAACGCCAAGAGTGTCGTGTGGGGGTCCCCGAGGACGGATCCACGCGGCGAGGCCGTGATGGAGTGGGCTGTGGCCGCGGGTCTAGCGGTGATCAACCGGGGCTCAGAGCCGACCTGTGTGCGGCACAACGGGTCCTCAATCGTCGACCTGACGTTTGGGAGCCCGACCTTGCTGCCACAGATAACCGGCTGGCGGGTGCTGTCGGAGGTGGAAACGTATTCGGATCACAAATACATCCGATACGACCTCTCCGCGGCACTCGCCGCAGCCCCGGTGGCGAGCGGTCCGAGATGGGCCCTCAAGAAGATGGACGGGGAAGTCCTGAAGGAAGCCGCCCTGGTGCAGTCGTGGATCCCGGTGCCTGACGGCGCTGCGGAAGTCGAGGACGAGGTGGAGTGGTTCCGCGAGGCCATGAGCGGCGTCTGTGATGCCGCCATGCCTCGCGTGAGGACGCTCCGCCCCAGGCGACAAGTGTACTGGTGGTCCGACGAGCTAGCGCAGCTAAGAAGAGTCTGCGTGGCTTCGTGGCGCCAGTACAAACGACAGCGCCGTCGTCGCCGCAGAGACGTTGACGAGGAGGTCCGTCTCCATGGCGTGCACCGGGAGAACAAGCATGTTCTCAGGGCGGCAATCCTTGAGGCCAAGGCGAACGCGAGGAAGGAGTTGCTGGAGACTCTCAACGAGGACCCATGGGGCCGGCCATATAAAGTGGCCAGGCGGAAGCTCCGGCCTTGGGAGCCTCCGCTGACCCAGAGTCTCCAGCCGCAAGTGACAGATAGCGTCGTCTTGGCCCTCTTCCCCGTCCGAGGGGAGCACCGGGCCCCAGCAATGGGAGCGACAGGCCCAGAACCCGAACTGGCAGTACCTGAGGAGGTCTCAGAGACAGAGTTGGCAGCGGCGGTCGAACGCCTCCGCGGCAAGAAGACGGCACCAGGCTTGGACGGAATTCCAGCCAAGGCCTGGTTCCTTTCTCTCAAGCCCGAGCTGTTGGAGGCTCGACTCCGCAGCCTGTTCTCCACCTGCATGGAACAAGGTGTGTTCCCTCTGCAGTGGAAGACGGGCAAGCTGGTCCTTATACGCAAGGAGGGCCGGCTCGCCGACTCTGTCGCTCCGTCAGATTTCCGGCCGATCGTCCTGTTAGACGAGGCGGGCAAGCTGCTCGAGCGAGTGATAGCTGCCCGCATCAACCGACACCTGCAGTCGGTTGGGCCGGATCTGTCGGAGAACCAGTTTGGGTTCCGCGCCTGTCGCTCTACGTTGCACGCTGTGCAGCGCGTGCGCGACATAGCGGATGAGGAGATCGCACGGGGCGGGGTGGTGCTGGCGGTGTCGTTGGACATCGCCAACGCCTTCAACACCCTGCCCTGGTCCTGCATCAGGGAGGCCCTGATATATCATCGGGTGCCTCCCTACTTGCGGCTCGTCCTCGAGTCGTACCTCTCGGACAGGTACATCTCGTACCCTGGCCGAGAGGGTTGGATCCGCCGGGCGATGTCGTGCGGGGTTCCACAGGGGTCCGTCTTAGGCCCCCTTCTGTGGAACCTTGGCTACGACTGGGTGCTGCGCGGAGACAACCTCCCGGGTGTCCAGCTTACCTGCTATGCAGACGACACCCTGGTGACGACTCAAGGCGGGGATTACAGGGAGACTGCGATCATCGCAACCGCTGGTGTCGCGCACGTGGTGCGCAGAATAAGAATGGTTGGTCTGGAGGTGGCCCTCCACAAGTCCCAGGCGATGTGGTTCCACGGGGCGAGGAATCCTCCCCCTGCGGCTACACCCATCATCGTGGGCGGGGAGCCCATTGCCGTCGAATCCACCCTGAAGTACTTGGGGTTGGTCCTCGACGGCAGGTGG
Source organism: Euspilapteryx auroguttella (assembly GCA_951802225.1). Taxonomy (NCBI): domain Eukaryota; kingdom Metazoa; phylum Arthropoda; class Insecta; order Lepidoptera; family Gracillariidae; genus Euspilapteryx; species Euspilapteryx auroguttella. The sequence continues at coordinate 3,578 of OX637658.1, read as the reverse complement.
ACGTTCCGCGCTCACTTTGAGCGCCTGGGACCGAGGTTGCTCGTGGCGGCAGCAGCGCTTAGCAGGCTGCTGCCCAATCTGGGAGGGCCAACGGCCTTCTGTCGGCAGTTATATGCGGGGATCGTGCGGTCCATTGCCATGTACGGCGCCCCAATCTGGGCGCCGGCACTGGACGGCCACAACGAGGTGGCGCTGGGGCGAGCCCAGCGAATCATGGCCGTCCGGATCGCGCGCGGATACCGCACGATCTCCCGCGAGGCGGCATGCCTCATGGCGCGGAGTTTGCCGTGGGACCTCGACGCGAGGACCCTCGCTGCCGCGTACAACTGGCGCGAGGAGGCGCGTGCGAGGGGCCACTGGCCAACTCCGCGCGAAGTAATTGCACGCCGACAGGAGGCCGAAACCGCAGCCGAGGAGGCTTGGGCGCTCAGGCTGGGAAGGCCGAGCGCGGGGCACAGGACGGTGGAGGCCATACTCCCCGTCCTGGAGCAGTGGCTGCATCGGCACCACGGGGCTCTTAGCTTCCGTCTGACCCAGGTGCTCTCGGGGCATGGTTGCTTCGGGAGCTACCTGGCGATGTTAGGACGCGAACAGACCCCTGGGTGCCACCACTGCGATTGCCCCGAAGATACGGCCCAGCACACCCTAGAGGTGTGCCCAGCCTGGGTGGCTGAACGTGCGGTCCTCCAGACCGTCATTGGGATGGACCTCTCCCTGCCGGCTGTGGTGCGAGCCATGGTCGGCAGCAGAGAGGCATGGATGGCGGCCGTCTCCTTCTGCGAAGCAGTCATGCTCGCAAAGGAGACGGCCGAACGAGAAAGAGAGGCGGCGAACCCGGCCAGACGGCGAGTTCGTCGCCGCGGCGGCGCGAGGCCATGAAGCGCCGCCGCACGCCCTGCAGTACCGGGCCGAAGAATAGGACTGAGGTATCCCCTGCCTGTCGTAAGAGGCGACTAAGAGGGGACCCCGGGGTCGTTGGGTGCACGAGGCGGGGGCCTCGTGTAGTCATAGAACGGCCCCGAGAAGGACGGCGGAACGCGGTGTCCCGATTCCGCCGTCAAATGTAGGAAGAGCCTTCCGTGCTCAGGGGGGACTACCACTTGTCCCCCCGCGAAGAGGCTTATAGCCAGTGCTGGAGGGGGTCGCGGAGTTGAACATAACGATCGAAAGATCACCCGTGACCCCCTTGCCAACAGCCGAGATGGACACCGGCGGGGTTTTAGTGGGTGCGAACCCCACATAACCCGGCGACTCCCCCCGGGGTCGCAGGGTACTCGTTAGGAGTTTCCCCGCCTTAAAAAAAAAAAAAAAAAAAAAAAAAAAAAAAAAAAAGGTTAGGTTAGGTTAGGTTAGGTTAGGTTAGGTTAGGTTAGGTTAGGTTAGGTTAGGTTAGGTTAGGTTAGGTTAGGTTAGGTTAGGTTAGGTTAGGTTAGGTTAGGTTAGGTTAGGTTAGGTTAGGTTAGGTTAGGTTAGGTTAGGTTAGGTTAGGTTAGGTTAGGTTAGGTTAGGTTAGGTTAGGTTAGGTTAGGTTAGGTTAGGTTAGGTTAGGTTAGGTTAGGTTAGGTTAGGTTAGGTTAGGTTAGGTTAGGTTAGGTTAGGTTAGGTTAGGTTAGGTTAGGTTAGGTTAGGTTAGGTTAGGTTAGGTTAGGTTAGGTTAGGTTAGGTTAGGTTAGGTTAGGTTAGGTTAGGTTAGGTTAGGTTAGGTTAGGTTAGGTTAGGTTAGGTTAGGTTAGGTTAGGTTAGGTTAGGTTAGGTTAGGTTAGGTTAGGTTAGGTTAGGTTAGGTTAGGTTAGGTTAGGTTAGGTTAGGTTAGGTTAGGTTAGGTTAGGTTAGGTTAGGTTAGGTTAGGTTAGGTTAGGTTAGGTTAGGTTAGGTTAGGTTAGGTTAGGTTAGGTTAGGTTAGGTTAGGTTAGGTTAGGTTAGGTTAGGTTAGGTTAGGTTAGGTTAGGTTAGGTTAGGTTAGGTTAGGTTAGGTTAGGTTAGGTTAGGTTAGGTTAGGTTAGGTTAGGTTAGGTTAGGTTAGGTTAGGTTAGGTTAGGTTAGGTTAGGTTAGGTTAGGTTAGGTTAGGTTAGGTTAGGTTAGGTTAGGTTAGGTTAGGTTAGGTTAGGTTAGGTTAGGTTAGGTTAGGTTAGGTTAGGTTAGGTTAGGTTAGGTTAGGTTAGGTTAGGTTAGGTTAGGTTAGGTTAGGTTAGGTTAGGTTAGGTTAGGTTAGGTTAGGTTAGGTTAGGTTAGGTTAGGTTAGGTTAGGTTAGGTTAGGTTAGGTTAGGTTAGGTTAGGTTAGGTTAGGTTAGGTTAGGTTAGGTTAGGTTAGGTTAGGTTAGGTTAGGTTAGGTTAGGTTAGGTTAGGTTAGGTTAGGTTAGGTTAGGTTAGGTTAGGTTAGGTTAGGTTAGGTTAGGTTAGGTTAGGTTAGGTTAGGTTAGGTTAGGTTAGGTTAGGTTAGGTTAGGTTAGGTTAGGTTAGGTTAGGTTAGGTTAGGTTAGGTTAGGTTAGGTTAGGTTAGGTTAGGTTAGGTTAGGTTAGGTTAGGTTAGGTTAGGTTAGGTTAGGTTAGGTTAGGTTAGGTTAGGTTAGGTTAGGTTAGGTTAGGTTAGGTTAGGTTAGGTTAGGTTAGGTTAGGTTAGGTTAGGTTAGGTTAGGTTAGGTTAGGTTAGGTTAGGTTAGGTTAGGTTAGGTTAGGTTAGGTTAGGTTAGGTTAGGTTAGGTTAGGTTAGGTTAGGTTAGGTTAGGTTAGGTTAGGTTAGGTTAGGTTAGGTTAGGTTAGGTTAGGTTAGGTTAGGTTAGGTTAGGTTAGGTTAGGTTAGGTTAGGTTAGGTTAGGTTAGGTTAGGTTAGGTTAGGTTAGGTTAGGTTAGGTTAGGTTAGGTTAGGTTAGGTTAGGTTAGGTTAGGTTAGGTTAGGTTAGGTTAGGTTAGGTTAGGTTAGGTTAGGTTAGGTTAGGTTAGGTTAGGTTAGGTTAGGTTAGGTTAGGTTAGGTTAGGTTAGGTTAGGTTAGGTTAGGTTAGGTTAGGTTAGGTTAGGTTAGGTTAGGTTAGGTTAGGTTAGGTTAGGTTAGGTTAGGTTAGGTTAGGTTAGGTTAGGTTAGGTTAGGTTAGGTTAGGTTAGGTTAGGTTAGGTTAGGTTAGGTTAGGTTAGGTTAGGTTAGGTTAGGTTAGGTTAGGTTAGGTTAGGTTAGGTTAGGTTAGGTTAGGTTAGGTTAGGTTAGGTTAGGTTAGGTTAGGTTAGGTTAGGTTAGGTTAGGTTAGGTTAGGTTAGGTTAGGTTAGGTTAGGTTAGGTTAGGTTAGGTTAGGTTAGGTTAGGTTAGGTTAGGTTAGGTTAGGTTAGGTTAGGTTAGGTTAGGTTAGGTTAGGTTAGGTTAGGTTAGGTTAGGTTAGGTTAGGTTAGGTTAGGTTAGGTTAGGTTAGGTTAGGTTAGGTTAGGTTAGGTTAGGTTAGGTTAGGTTAGGTTAGGTTAGGTTAGGTTAGGTTAGGTTAGGTTAGGTTAGGTTAGGTTAGGTTAGGTTAGGTTAGGTTAGGTTAGGTTAGGTTAGGTTAGGTTAGGTTAGGTTAGGTTAGGTTAGGTTAGGTTAGGTTAGGTTAG
>OX637657.1:9067977-9335657 GCA_951802225.1 Euspilapteryx auroguttella | reverse complement strand
GTCCGCTAGCAGCAGGCACAGCTTCCTAGTGACAAAACAAACAACTATTTTTAGTTTACGCACATCATGAGGTCTTATATTTGATAGATTATTCTGTTTCTATTGCTTTTTTTGCAGATTCCCGTTTCAGAAGCTTTATTAAATGTCTGTTTTGTTAATTTTTTTCAATAACTAACTTTTCTGCTAATACTGATGAAATGGAATCTAATTTTATGTTATTTTCTAACACAGAAAACTAAAAAAAAAATTGCTCAAACCAAACATTACGACAAAATAATTTGGTATCTGAATTTAAAATTTTAATACAATTTTTCTCATGGGGAGATTAAAAGAAGTGTATACAACGAGGGCGTAAAGCTGTTCCGCTTCGGTTGCTGTAACAACCTTCAAGCTCTCTCTGCGCTTATATAATAATATCAGCACCCCATAATTACACCACTATACACCATAATCTAGTATTAAATCTGACCTGTAGCTGTTATGCAGCAAGCTGAGCCTCGTCGCGCAAACCTCGCTGAAGGCCATGGCGGCCGAGCCCACCACTAGCGGCGTCTTGTCCGAGAGGAGTTTCTCTATTATTCCTATTAGTTCTTCCTTCTGCTCTGGGTCCAAACTGCGAAAAATTAATTGGTATTTTTAAATTTAATTTCGATTAAGCGGGCGGCCCTGGAAACGGTAGAGCGATAAACTTGAAAATCTCAACAAGAAAGTGTGTTAGAGTGGGAGAGAGGCTGTTAATAACCGTTGCATGTTAACTGATAACTCAGATTTTAAGCCAATAAGAATACCGAAAAACACTGAAATTTTCCCTTGTTCTTTGTACATAACCGAATTACATTACCAGAATGATACTAAGAAAAAATATTCTTAGTACATAACCGGAACAGACCTTAAATTATGCTAACATACAATATAGGCAGTTGAAGCCCATTTAACCAACACTGCTTTTATTTATTTCTCATAAGGTTTTAAAAATAAATTAATGAATACCCAGATCTTCAATCATCAATACATAGTATAAAATGAAGGCGCTTCCCGCGTCTGTCCCTATGTATGCTTAAATCTTTAAAACTTTCAATGGATTTTGATGCGGTTTTTTTTTAATAGAAAGATTGATTCAAGAGGAAGGTTTTAGAAGTATATACGTAAGCAACATAGTAAAAGGTTAGGCGGTACGAAGTACGCCGGGTCGAATAGTTTTATTATAAGTACAAAAGAATTTACAAAACCTTATAGCTTTAATTTGTTTATAAACATCAAGAAACAAAAAAAAAATTGTATGAATTACAAAGATATGAGGTACATGAATAAACAAACTTATTCACCAAGATATTAGGTACTTACCTGTAAAGTTTAGGTATAGCGTGCGCGGCAGTCTTGCGCACATAGGGGCTCATGTCGGCTGCAGAGTCTCGTATAGCAAGCATCACTATAGGCACTATCATTGACACCCTGATCGAGGATAGAACTCGGAGAGCACTCGCCCTTATCAACTGGTTTGGGTCCTGGTAAATGATAAGTGATAATTATAAACCATCTAACCCTAATGTAGTGACCATAATAACTCGCTATCTCCTCCCGTGGGTGTCTTCAAAGGGACAAAGGGAACTCCTGAGGGGCAGCAGCTTCAGCATCTAGGTATACTGTGATCCATAAATCACCTGTGCAGTTTGGCAAACGCCCTGACAATGACTGTCTTTGTAGCAATATGTGGGGGATTTTCCAGTATGAATTTTTTTAGAAAGGTACAAAAGGGATGTGTAAGTGGGGTTATATTTTGGAAAATCTGAATAAGATGATGTATTTTGTAGCTCATGCAGCATAGACGCGGTTATGACTTGTCATGACATACAAAGATCCTTACTTAAATAGTTGGGACATAGACATACCTATGGGAAGGACACCAGACGCCAATAATCAATCAATGATTCCTGGGGTCCTTCCCAAAAGGAGTGAAAAGTACCTGCAGAAATATTATTTACAAAAAGTAACACTTAATGCAAAATTACCTTTAGGGCCCTTTGAAACGTGCTGATGGAAAGGAGAGCAAGGTCCTGCTGCTGCTCTGCGTAGCGCACCAAATAAACATAAACCAGTTTCTTCACTTCTATGTTTTTGGAGACAACATTCTTTACTACTGCTGGGAACCTGGTTGTGTAATAAATTTAATGAGAAGACAAATATCAAAAATGTGGCACAGTATGACTGTAGATAATGTAGCCTAATATTTTTAGGGCACAGTTGTATAGCATTTAAGTTAAAGACCAAAGAAAGCTACAAAGTGCTTTCTTTTAGACTTTTTTAGCAACATCTGTGGACACTTTTGTTCTTTTTAGTCAGGACTACTATACTGTGCTCAAAAATACTAAGCAAGACAATCTAGTGTCATACTGTGCCACATTTTTCATATTTGCCTTAGTTTAGAAGATTATTTTTTTTCGCAAATGGTCTAGCGTCACTGTAAACAGGCTTTTAAGGCAATTTAGTAACTATGTTGGTAAGTTTATGAGAACAAACAGCTACTCTGTAGAAATAAGGTAAGTACTAAATAATAATTTCATACTAGCTTATAAAGTAAGGAAGCCTTAATTTTAAAGGTACATACAAATCTGAAGCGTCTCTGCCTTTAGCTATCATCCCAATGATCCTTTTCATAGCTTCCAGCTTCAGCGAGTCTTTAGATCCGTCCAACATCATCTTCAGGTCTTCATTTCTGGTCATCAAAGAAAAAATAAGCAAGAAATGGTCGGTGGGTCATAAACAAATCTAAGATTGAATTGTGTAGTTGCTCGCTACAATATTGTAAGGTTAGGGCTGCCTAACTTGGAGAGAGAAGTGAAACGATCAAGATGCGATTAAATACTGATTTATTAAACAAAGATTAAACGTATTAATACTAGGTACATGCCTATATTTGGGGTACCAGTACATCTCCCCTTTTAAAAGAAAAAAAAATACATGTTACACATATTTTTTTTTTTTTTTGATTAAACATGAATTCACTAAAATCAAGTACACATATGTATGATTATACAAGGATTACAAAATATATGGTTTTGTGCGATTTTTATGCACAATATGCTCTTTATTATTCTTACATATTTTAACGTTTGCATCTAAATCTTCTATGACTAAATATGGACCTAAATATATTGGTTCCGACTTATCACTAGATGGATTTCTTAAAAGTAAATAATCACCCTTTTTATAACATATTGGGTTTATACTTTTATCATATTTTATTTTTCTTTTAATCTTACTTTCGATCAAATTATTTCGAGCGTCTTTTTGAGACACTTGAAGTCTATATTTTAATTCCAATGGATAGCTGTCGTGGTTATTTAGGGGATCTACATTTTTACCCGTTAGATTACTTGGTAATACACACCGCTTGCCAAAGACTAACTCATACGGTGTATACCTAGTTTCGCTGTGGACTGAGTTGTTATATGCGAAACACCAGTAAGGTATCCAACTACTCCAAGAATTTGTATTATTTTGACAATTTATTCTTAAATACGCACCCAGTGTTTTGTGGGAGTTCTCGAGCGCTCCTATGCTTTGATGGTGGTAAGCTGTCGAAGTTATTTGTTTAATTTTTAATAATTCACATACCTCTTTCATAACATTGGAGATAAATTCCGTTCCTCTGTCTGTTCCAATAGCCTGTGGTATACCAAACCTTAAAATAAAATTGTCTACTAAAGCTCGTGCAACACTTACCGTATCCTTTTTCGCTAGTGGATAAGCTTCGACGAATTTGCTTAGTTCGCATTGCAGAGTGAGTATATAGCTAAAACCATTATCGTCTTTTATAAGTGGACCTACAATATCTAGAAAAATCTTGTCCATTGCTGCCTCTGCAGTCGATGTTATTACCATTGGCTGTTTTATACCTATTGAATATTTATGTTTCTGACATTGGTCACATTTCGATACAAAATCATGAACATCTTTATCTATACTCGGCCAAAAATAATATTTCTTAATGTTAGAAGACATTCTCCTCATACCTGTGTGTGCACCCGTAGGTAGAAGGTGAAAGTCATTCAGTACGACACGTCTGTCGTCTGCGTTATCTACTCTTTGTACGCTATTCACAATTGAAACTGTTGGACCGGTCCAGCTACTACATTGCTTTATTTCATTTACTAGTCCCGCAATAAACTCTTTATTATTTTCTTTTTTAATTATGCATATTTCTTTTATTTTTAACTTCCTGCATAAAATACACAAATCTCTCACCAATTCGGCTCGCGAAATTGGAGATCGAGAAGATGTGCACAGGTATATACTACTTTTATGCGGCACATATATTAAATACTTAGTTGCTGTTATATTAACTTCATTTTTCTTTATTTTATTTAATTGACTTTTATTTACTATTAAAAATTCGGTAAAATTACTAGGTTTTTTAACAAGATCCACGACTCTCGGTTGATCAGGCCTTGAATCGGGACTGTTATCTATCGGGGAAGCTCTCACGTCGAGCTCCGTGTCAGCCTTATTTGCTTTTCTGTACTGTGCCCTTGTCATCACGTTTAACTGTTCATTCATTGTTTTTAAATCTTCCGACGTAATATGAATACGCGATAAAGCGTCGGCAGTTGTATTGCATTGTCCCTTGAGATATTCTATAGTAAAATTGTACTCTTCTAATTGTAATCTAAATTTAAGTAACCTACTTGAAGGGTCCCTCATACCAAATAAATAAACTAGTGGTCTATGATCAGTCTGTATTTTAAATCTTCGGCCGTATAAATAAGGTCTAAAATATTTTACGCTCCACACTATGGCTAACAGCTCCTTTTCTATAGTTGGATAATTAATTTCGGATTTATTGAGACTTCTACTTGCATAGGCCACTGGCCTACCATCGCTATTACATAATACGGAACCTATAGCTTTTCCTGAAGCATCTATTTGCAAAATAAACTCGTTCGTTTCTGAAAAATTTGGATATTGGAAGTACGGGAGGGGTTGATAAAGCATTTTTTAGGTACTGAAACGATTGTTCGCACTCTTCAGTCCATTCGAATTTCGCATTTTTGACATTTAATTTATTTAGCGGCATAGCGATTTCCGCAAAGCGAGGAATGAACTTGCGATAATAATTCGCAAAGGCCACGAATCTTTTTGTCTCGTCGGCACTTTGTGGGCGGGGATAATTATCTAGTATTTTAGTTTTTTCTGGGTCCGGCTGAACTCCTTTCTCCGATACAATGTGTCCTAAGTACAATATTTCTTTTTGTAAAAATTTACATTTACTTGGATTGAGTTTTAAATTTACTTCACGCAACCTACTCAAAACGTCTAGTAAGTTTTTGTTGTGGGAACTTAGATTTCGGCCAAAAACATTTAAATCATCTTGATAAACAATACATTTTTCATAATTAAGACCTGACATAGCTAGAGTCATCATTCTACTAAAGGCGTTCGGGCTAGATTTTAAGCCCATTGGCATTCTTTTCATCTGGTATTGATTTTGACCTGTTGTGAATGCAGTATAGGGTCTACTTTTGATATCTAAACTCGCCTGGAAAAATCCTTGATATAAATCTAAATGAGAAAAATATACTGCGCCAGATAAGGAATCTAAAATTTCGGATATATTAGGGAGGGGAAACTTATCGTCCTGTATCTGATCGTTTAATTTTCGGTAGTCGATTACCACACGCCACCTTTTCTCGCCGGTCAAGTCTTGTTTTTTCGGTACTAACAAAATTGGGCTATTCCACGCACTTCTAGCCTCTTCTATTACGTCATCTTTTAACATTTTATCAATTTGTTTATTTATTTCCGATTTTTGGGCGTGGGGTAATCGGTACGGTTTAGTATATGTCGGAGTTGCATGTGGTTTTAATTCTATGGTCTGTTCGTATATATTAGTAGTTGTTAGTTTATCTCCTGGTAAGTAAAAAACATCCGGATACTTAGCACAAATATTTTCAATGGATTTTTGTTCTTCTATATTTAAATCTTTCAAGTTAAGCATAGCAAATAATTCTTTGACTCTATTAGAATTCATTTTCGGTTTACTAAAGTGACATAAATGGTAATCCTCAAGATTGTGTAAATTTACTTGAAAATAATTTAATTTTACATCTTCTTCCCTCGTATTTAATATTCTTATAGGTATTTTATTATTTACTGGCTTTACGATTGCGTTTGCCACATAAATTCCATCGCTAAGCTCTTGTGAGGTGACTACACTTAAACATTGCCTAGTAGTTTGGATGTAATGCACATATTCGCAACGCCCTGGAATAGTTATGTATGAGTTTGATGTTGCATTGCCGTAATAAAATGTATAAGAAACTGTTTTACCATCCTTTAAAACCAAATGTAATTTATTTGTCTCAAAATCTAGTTTTGCAAAATATTCTTTAAAAAAATCTTGGCCTAAAATGCCGTGAACTCCCTCTGGTAACTTATCAAGAATGCAAAAACATTGTTGAAAACGAACACCAGTCCTATTAAGTACAACTGTGACTTTGCCCAGTGACTCAACCCGTCCTCCTATACCGTTTACGGAACGGCGCTCTTTAAGGAATGGAATCTGTAAACATCTAATAATATCATATCGGATCGCAGAAATTGACGCGCCTGTATCTAAAAGAAATTCATACTTTCGATTACCGATCCATAACGATAACCTATTTAAACTATTACATGACGCAATATAATTAGGCTCGAAAAAAATGATTTAGGGATTCACTTACCTCGTCGTTGTTTTCACATTCTTGCGAAGTAGTAGCCACATTTATATGTCCTCTGCCTGATGACCATCCTCGGTGGCTCTGGTGTCCATTGAACCTGCCTCTTCTTCCCTGTGATTGTCCGCGATAGCTATTAGTATTAAAATTTTGCGAACGTACCTGTGAGTGGGGATACCACTGATTTCCACGGCCCCTGTAAAAAGGGCGGTTACCCCTGTAGGTGAATCGGCGCGGCCTGTACGCACCTCTGTGTCTATCCATGAACGCCGCGTCACGCCGACTACTATATGGTGGTCTCGTCATACCCATGATGTTTGCAGAGCTTGCAGTCCCTGAAATATCCTCCTCTTGAGCGGCCTGTACCGCATCTGTTAACGAGTCAAAATTACGCGCAGATATTATAGTACCTATACGACGGTTCTGCAGTCCGTTGGCAAACTGTTTGATGGCTACTTTTTCATTCAAAGGCCTTAATATTTTATGACTTTCGGGATTTCCCTGAGCTTGGGAAATAGTTAGGTCCACAAAAAGTTCCGACAATTCCTTACCAAAATCGTCAATGGACCTTCCGTTCTGGCTACACTGTTGGAGTTTTGTCTGTAGCGCTGTGTGACTTTTTCTTGGTAAAAGCAACGTCTGCATATCCCCTAAAAGTCCCGCGATGCTATCATAATTAGATTTTAATTTTAACTTGGCTTTCTGAGACAGTCTCGTTTTCAAAATAAATGGAATCAATTTTGCCTTACATTCGGAAACACTTAAAACTGAACTATAATATTCGATACTCTCTATTAACTGCTTGGTTACATTTTCCTCATCATTCAGAATGGGTAACAAATTTAACGCTGTTTTTAGATCAAAGTCGTCACCTGCCATTTTTGGACTACACAAATCTAATACTTCCTCATACAACTTAAAAAAATTCAATGTAATATTTTCAATTAATGTAATTTCTTCTGCTGTAAATTTTTCCTTTTGGCTACTTATTTTTTCTATACATTTATTAAACTTTTCGGAACATTTCTCTGCTTCACTTTTTTTTTTGAATAACAATATTACCTTCCCTTCTCTTTGGACCGATTTTAATCAAATATTTTCTTACTTCTTGTAATTCATCAAGTACAGCAATTAAACTATCCGCCATTGAATTCAAGCGAACACTTATTATACATAAATGTATTAAATTTAATACCTAAAGGGTATGATAAATGCGATTAAATGTCATTAAAAAAAAAAAAGAAAAGTAATTATGAAATAATTAAACATGTTACTTCATGGCGCAGGATGCTCGTAACCTTCACACAGTCCACTGTTAATAATTAACTTCACAAAAAGTTCCCTCGCAGCTGACGACATTGAATACTAGACAGTCTCTTCTCCAACCCCTTTCACTCGTTTCTTCACGTAACTGTTATTACGCCGCAACGCATACTCGTTCAGATGTCGTTGTATCATACGCCCATGGTACTTCACATACATTCGGTAGAACACTATAATGGCCACAATCACTACAATAACGCACACCACAATTAACAGAGTCTGGATCGTACTGGTGCTGCTCATCAGCTGGTCCACCTGTGCACGGTTATCACCACCGGCCGCCGTCTGAGCGATGATTACTTCCTCCGATTTTGTCTGCTGGCCCCCCATTTTCTTGTTAAAACGCAGCAACACACGAACACGATTATAACGATGACAAAGATAAACCCGTAATGAAAAGTCTGTCCACACATTTCTATTACATCGATAAACTTAGTATAGTCGCCTTCAGCCATTTTTTACCGTCCGTGGTATCGAATTCCAACTGGCAGGATCGCCATGTAAGGTTAGGGCTGCCTAACTTGGAGAGAGAAGTGAAACGATCAAGATGCGATTAAATACTGATTTATTAAACAAAGATTAAACGTATTAATACTAGGTACATGCCTATATTTGGGGTACCAGTACAATATAGCTTGGAAATATTATTGTTATTTTATGAGCTATATTAGGAACAAAACAAGTCTGGATATCCTAAAATATACCTTTTAAAATCGGGTTGAAAGAATGCTCCCGATGCAGGGTCGTTGGCCGGGTATTCTACCTCCCCGGTGACAACCTTGTCGTTGTTGTATGATGAGATGGTGCTAGCCATTCTCAAGAATTAATTTAACACCTTATTAATTTTTAAATACAATAAATATCGCAAGAAAATCCGATAAATAATTCAAAGGAAAATTCACAAGTTTTTGTTGACGTGACGTCAAGTGATGACTGACTGACAGACATGACAACCAACACGACAAAGTTGATTGATTGATTGACCATCACCATCAATCCGTTATTTAATCCTTGTTGTAGGCAAAGGAATCAAAGCCAATACAGCTAAAATTTATAAAAATATTGGTGACCTTGGTGGAGATCTCAGAATAAAGACAAGCATAGAAGGAGTCTTAAAATAAAAAGTCACATCATTGTGTTACGCTACTTACTCAAGTGCAACCATTGAATATGTTAAAAAGAGACCAATATACTTTCTCCACTGGGTCGTATGACTCTTCCGCACCTTGCCCGTACCTGGGTTCGACTTTTTATTTTTAATTTTCTAAAAAGCTAGTGATGGCAAAAATAACTTGTTCTAAATCAAGTTGTCTATACTTTTATACAAGACATGGTTCTTTATTATGGAATTTATCATAACTAATTCAGGAGTAATTGTATGGTATTATAATAACAAGAAAACAAAGACAAAGATAAAAACGCTTTATTGCTATAAAAATGCAAATAAAAATACAAAATGTAACAAACCGTATAACATTTTTAACAGAAAAAGAATAAGGGCAATTGTGCCTTATCGATTAAAGCGATTTCTTCCAGGAAACCTACTGCACACAATAAGTTATTTTAATGAATAAAACGGGTGTCTTGATAAAAATATAATAATACTTACCTATTTCTAAAGATTTTCCGTTCATCAAAAACTCTGTCACATCAGATATTATTAGCACAGCTCTAAAATAATTAAAACTAAAAGATGTGTGCCTATAATAATATGTATATATAAAACAAGTAAAACAAATCTATTTTTGGAAATTTCATAATGTATGAATTATGCGCTTCTTTCTTTACACACTCATTTTCAATAATCTTGCTCTGCACTCTGCACCTCAAATGTTTGTTTTTGCCTGGGTTGATCTTGATCATCACTTTGTTTGTATGTGAAAAAACCCTGCTTGTGGTTTTTTTTTGAGACCTAAAAATATAATATGTTTTAATTAAAACTTATAAAAGAGAGTAAGTATTATAAAACCTGGGTGTAAACAATTTATACATACGTAAGTGATATCCTGCAGCAACAATGGCGCTTTTGTTTTTATCACAAAGTAAAATTTTCATGGAATTTTATTTGTTTACAGTTTACAGCATTGGTTTACCCAAATTTACGGTTCATATATTCTGTAGCTTTTTTTATCAAAGTATTTTGTGAGGCCTGTAAGAAAGCAAGAAAAATGTTCTTAAATATTATATTCAAGACAATAATAATAATAATTTATTCAAATATATATTAATTAAAGCCTTCGTATTTTTTTTTAGAAAACAGGTATTTTAGAGAATATTAACTTAAACGATGACATCCCGCAACTTAAACTTGAAATTTTCATATACAATTATGAGGATCTGCAGAAAAAAAACATAGATAAACTTAAACCTGTTTTATCCAGAATGGGCAAATTGTATGTCACGATATTTTCTTTAAGGCCTATATCCAGCAGTAGACGTTTTTAGCTGAGATGATGGTATTTTCTGGTTGCATTTCTTTCTTAGATATGAAATATGAATTGTCCACTGAATGCCGCTGTCCTATTTCCTTTAACATTAAGTTGATAACGAATAACATTTAATTAATTTGATATAAAATAAGCAATTGAAAGGGCAATATTTTATGATTACCACCAACCAACTTATTCAAATTGCAGCAGCAAAACTGTTGTTACAGTTTCAGGTTATAATCTTCACCATCTTAAATCTTCTTTGTTGATAAAACAGTATGTTGTGAATGTTTAAAATCTTGTCTCTTTATAGCATCCAGTCATTTTGTTTTTAGTATATAATTTACTTGAAAACTGAAAAAAAAAAGACAACAATTAGCATATTATTATGTCTGATTTTTATTTGTCCTTAAGTTAGAACGGATGATTTAGGTTCGATAACTTTTGTCTAAACATATTTTGGCACAACACTATCATAACCTTTACAGAAGGTGTTTTACCGTAATAATTCAATAAATTTAGGTACGAGTTCGACAAACAGCGTGTAAAATTGATGTTCTTGATAATTTATTAGTCAAAATAGTGCCCAGAAGTCTACAATGAAACAAAATTATTTACCGAATGGTAGGTGACCGAAACATCAAGATTTTGATTCCTTGACGCATTTGATTCACATCCCGTCACTACACAAGAGATTGTTATACATTAAGTTAAACATTCACAATCACAAAACCAATTTATCACACCTTTTTCATAAAAAATAATCATAAAACTTTTGGAGCTGCTACCGATGTTTACAATGTCATATTATACGTCAAAATAAAACAAACCATAAACAAACCACCAAATATGTACCAAATTATTGGTTTTTAATTTTGTACGGTACTAATAAACCAGTGTCATCAATAAACCACTTTGATACCACAAGAAGAAAACTTGCAAAGGATTCTTATATTTTATCTCTCTCTAACTAATAGTCTTTTTGCCGTTTAGTAAGGAGCGTAACAATATGAAAATAACTTTTTATTTTAGCCCGGTTTCTATGCTTGTCTTTATTCTGAGGTGGAGATATTATATATTATATCCTGTGCTGCCTGTGGTTACAAAGAGAAGGTAAGTGGTTAGTGATTTACCTTCTCTCTGCCTGTGGTGAGCGAAGAATTCTGGAAGAAATTATATTTTCAACAGGTTAGGTATCTAAGCTAACATAGGTAGGTACTTACTTACATAGAAAAAATTTACTCTCTAGCATAGGTACCTACATACATCAAATATTAAAAGTACCCGATCATCATGCGATTGATGCGTTCTCCTAGCCCTGGCTTGTTTAGGAATATGTTCCTCTGGCTCTGTGTTGTCACTATTATTATGATTACGGTTGTGATACAACGGCCAAGCCGGGATCCCAAAAGAAAACTTGAACGTGGTGATTCTAATCTAAAGTATATTCTGCACTGGACCGCGGGTAAAAACTCTCCTTATATCCTAATAGAAATTGGTAGATCTGCCTTCCTAAGAAACTATTGTGAATTCAATAACTGCTACGTTACAAACGACCCCAACTTTTTCAGCGACCCGAAAAAGTTCGACGCGGTCGCGTTTAACGGGCGAGAGATTAAAGAAATGGGTCCGAAAGATCTTCCAGAAGTCCGAAGCTACCATCAGAAGTATATATTCGCGAACATAGAGTCCTCGCACTACTACCCAGTTTGCAAGGCTTATTTTGACAACTTCTTCAACTGGACCTGGACTTACAGGCTCGACTCAGACGTGCGGTGGGGCTACGTTACTGTTTACAACTTGTCCGGTGAAAAGGTTGGGCCTGCAACGGACGTGAAGTGGGTAGACAACTTAGGTCCTGTGAGCGAGGAATTGAAAAAGATTCTCATCAGCAAAACGAAGGCGGTGGCTTGGTTCGTCTCCAACTGTCGCTCGCGTAGTAAGAGAGAAGACTTCGTGAAGTATTTGAAGAGAGAGCTGACGCATTACAACCTGACGGTACATGTTTACGGGAACTGTGCTGGAAATCTAAGATGCTCTCGGTCAAAATCTAAAGCGTGCTTCAAGCTACTGGCGCGTGACTATTTCTTCTATCTATCGTTTGAGAATTCCTTTGCTAAGGACTACGTGACGGAAAAACTGTTGACGGCTTTGAACAATTTTGTGGTGCCTATTGTTTTTGGTGCGGCAAACTACAGCAGGTAAGTACTTACCTAACATTATACTAGACTAGTCGACCCGGCGAACTTCGTACCGCCTAACCTTTGAGTATTTTGTGCGTGTATTTTACTTATAAACCTTCCTCTTGAATCACTCTATATATTTAAAGAAACCGCATCAAAATCCGTTGCTTAGTTTTAAAGATATAAGCATACATAGGGACAGACGCGGAAAGCGACTTTGTTTTATACTATGTATTGAAGTTGTTTTGGTAGGTATATATAATTTTGGGTAGATGTAAAGATTTTCCTTTTATTTCAGTTTATCAACATGAGCACGAATATTTTAATGACGATTCCGGAAACAAGCTAGTTTCTAACTAAATAAAAACTTTTATTACACCTTCGTTACTACAAACGTACCTTTTATCTATAGCTGCTGCTATTGTGCTGCATTTTTGCAAGGCATCACGTCAAAATTACTGAACCGAATTTAATGTTTGTTTTGATACGGGGATTCGAAGTTTATTTGTAGTGATCGGCATATCAAGAATGCTTCGAAAATAAAAACAAGTTTAGCAATTTTATACATTAAGAAGGTTCTTTAATTTATTTACACTCACAATTTAAAATAATACTTACTTTTTGTTGCTAAAATCAACGTTTAACTTTACCTATTACGGTTCAGCATAAAGCAGTATCTTTTAAAACAATATCCGCATTTTATAGCCCATAAAAACTTGAAACATTGAAACTGTCATTAATATTAATGGGCGCCTTCTTTTGCCTCTAGAACCTACCTATACCTTTACCTAGGCTGTCTTTCCTAGCCCTTTTATTTTGTAACAAGAAGAAATCTTGACGCACTTCTCGTCGACTCGTTTGACTGCTTCGTAGCTCAGTTGGCAGTGATGTGGATTCGATGCCCGGGCGGGGCAAATATTGATTTGATGAACATCGATTTTTGTTTCCGGTCGGGATATAATGTTCGTCTCTGTGTGTATTTCAGGTACCTACCCTAGATACAGGTTCTACATAGTTAGGGTCTCTGCGAGTTATGTGTAATTAGCTTGGGAAAGCGACCGCTTTCACTTACGCAAAGTTTCCGTTGGCCAGCTCAGCGATTTTGGGAAGGACCCCGGAATCATCGATGATCGACATCCTCCCACACCTTTTACCTTACTATGACTTGGTTCCCATTAGGTTCCTAATAAGAGTTACCCGTAGGTACCTATAGGTACGACTTTCTTTGTGTTTAAATGCTTTTCTCCAGTTCTAACATTAATACCTGTGAAAATATGATTACCTATCTTCACCCTATCTTCTCACATGGATGTCGTAATAGTGACTGAACTGACTAAGGTAACACTCAGTTGACGGGCAACAACAGTTTAGCAACAGCAACGACTTCCTTAGTTGAAAAACTGAGGAGCCTTACTGCAATCGCCAACCCGCCTGTTTTCGGCTGAGATGAAAAATGTAATTTATAATAACGCATCACTCTCAAAGCCCCTAACTAGGTAGAACCTGTATCTAGGGTGCCCGAAATATATACAGAACAGAGACGAACAGTACACCCAGACCGGGAAACAAACATTTATATTCATTATAACAATATTCGCCCCGCCGCCGGGAATCGAACCCGTTGCACCCGTGTCACAGTTCACATCACTGCCAACTTGAGCTACGGAGCAGTCGAATGGAAGTAACAAATAAAAACACAATTATTTGTCAGAGGTATCTACTTGTTAAATTTCTAACAGTATCATTCTGCTTGGGTATTTGTACTGCAGGCGACAAGCGCATGCTAGTGACTAATGCTTCATAATAAAACTAAACACACGTCGCCCCGCCCGCAGATTATGCCGCACTATCGCAATCGGATGATAAAAATGTGTTATTTGTTATCACACGAGTGACTGTGAGCCATAACAGAGCGAGTGCAGGCGCACATGGCCGCGCGGCCGGCCGTCGTGAGAACATGCGCCCTCCTAACCCGTTCGCTAAACTCTTCCACTGGCTCTGCGCTTGTGCTATTGTGTTCTTCATAGTTGTGATATTACGCCCCAGCAACCAAATCGAACCTCCCCTCCTCAATCTTGAACAGACGCTCTGGGAGCTCAAGAGCACAGCAGACAAAAAAACGTCCAACGTAAAAGACGAAAAGAACCTTGCACACGAAAATTTAAAGTACATATTACAATGGACCGCGGGGAGCCACTCGCCTTTCCACTTCATGGGAAAGGGCAGATCTGCCTTCGTGAAAAACGAATGCGAATTCAACAACTGCTACGTTACAGATGACAGAGGCTTCTTCATCGATCCGAAGGACTTTGATGCGGTCGCGTTCAACGGGCGAGAGGTTGCGGGACTCGTTCCGAAAGATCTGCCGAAAGTTAGAGGTTCGCATCAGAAGTATATATTCGCGAACATGGAGTCCTCGCACTACTACCCAGTCTGCAAGGCTTATTTTGACAACTTCTTCAACTGGACGTGGACTTACAGGCTCGACTCAGACGTGCGGTGGGGCTACGTTACTGTTTACAACTTGTCCGTTGAAAAGGTTGGGCCTGCAACGGACGTGAAGTGGGTAGACAACTTAGGTCCTGTGAGCGAGGAATTGAAAAAGATTCTCAGCATCAAAACGAAGGCGGTGGCTTGGTTCGTCTCCAACTGTCGCTCGCGTAGTAAGAGAGAGGACTTTGTGAGAAATTTGAAAAATGAGCTGGCGCATTACGATTTAACTGTGGATATTTACGGTAACTGCGGCAACTTGAAGTGTCCTCGTACCAAATCTAAGGAATGCAACAAGTGGCTCGCGCGTGACTACTTCTTTTACCTGTCCTTTGAGAACTCTTTCGCTAAGGACTATGTGACGGAGAAATTGTTTACAGCTCTGGATAATTTCGCGGTTCCTGTCGTCTATGGTGCAGCAAACTATAGCAGGTAAATGAGGAAGAACACCGAACGCCGATAATCAATCATCCGTCCGGGGTCCTTCCTAAAAACTCCGAGACGGCTACTGGTTGGGTTTTCAGCACGTCGCTCCCGTGAGCGACGGGAAATGCGATAGGAATTTTTCCCCGTTAAAGAAAAACAATAATTTATTTTAAACAAAATAAAAAGAGACCCACCTTCAACAAACTGTCTCATACATAAACTGAGAACTTCCTCTATTTCGAAGTCTGTTAAATTAGGTAGGTACAGTCACGGACTAGGAGGCCGTAACAGATTTGTCTATGGTTTCGTCGCCCTAGACTGTATTACCTACCAAAGAACAAGAGCTATTTTGCAATACAGAAAAACCGGAAGTGTTACGCCGATCGTGTCCGCCACTGTACTAAAACCGTTCTCCTGAATGTAACAAATTCATTTCTGAATACCGCTACAAATCGGTTCAGCCAAACGCTAGATAATCGCGGACAAACATACATACTTAATATGCAGGTCAAACTGATAACATCCTTTAATTAAGGTGGTAGCTCTCGCAATGGCGCGAAATTCAAATTTTTTCGTGTTTTTTATTTATTCTGGCGAAAGTATAAATTTTTAACAAAGTTTAAATGAATTCGCGTATGTAAAAAACCATCTCCCACATTGCAATACAACGTTTTTGGAAGACAGACCTACAGATTTTGTGTCTAAGGGGTAAAAGGCCAAAAAAGAAGTTCCTTGAATATACACAAAATCGGTAACTCTGTCTTTCAAAAATGATATATCACAATATGGGAAATAGGTTTTTACGTACGCGAATTCATTTAAAGTTTATTAAAAATGAATACTTTCGCCAAAATAATTAAAAAACGTGAAAAAATTTGAATTTCGCGCCATACCGTGAGTTACCGCCTTAAGTCAGTTAAAAAATGAAAATAAGGTATAGACTCTATACCGACCGATCTATACTATAGTATATAGGCTAACAAGACGACTTTACTAAAGGTTCATATTGTAGAGTTATTTATCGGTATACTTGTCTCGCCGCTACAGTACACTTAGATACATAAACTTAGCATTATTATGATAATGGGTAGACAAGACAATACATGTCGTATTACAACGTTCAATGTTTAACTTGTTTAATATTTACAGAATGTTTCTAAAGGGTCGCTATTAAAAAGTTTGATTCAGTTCATCATCATAGGGCTATACCTAACTTCTTTTTTAAAGCAATAGGAAAGCACATTGTCAGAAACATGGTGAATATAAAATACAAGTTGACCCGTCGAACTTTGTATCAGCCAATCTATTAGTATTTTGTGCATGTATTATACTTATAAACCGTTCTCTTGAAGCACTCTCTCTATTAAATAAACCTCTAGAAAACCCGTTGCATAGTTTAAAAGGTTTAAGCATACATAGGGACAGACGCGGGAATCGACTTTATTTGAATACTATTGTATTGATGAAATCAATATATATAAAACTCTTCCGTTACTGACTGACTGACTGACTGACTGACTGACTGACTGACTGACAGACAACGCAGAGCCGAAACTACTGGGCGTAGCGGGCTGAAATTTCGCATGTAGGTTCCTTAGGGAGTGTAGGTGAGCACTAAGAAAGGATTTCCCGAAATTCCCACGGGAACGGAAAAAAACGGGATTTTTGTGTTTATGAGAAATCTGCGCGAGTGAAACCGCGGGGCAGCCTCTAGTGTTTAATAAGTAAGTAGGCAAATAAAAACTAAAAAAATATAAAGATTGGTAAGGTAGAGCGTAGAGCCACCAAAAACATTGCATTGCATTATTCCTTTGCACCAAAGAGTGGGAAAACTCTTGTACAGTGGCGGACACGGTCGGCGTAACACTTCCGGTTTTTCTTTATTGCAAAATAGCTCTTGTTCTTTGGTAATACAGTCTAGGGCTGACGAAACAATAGACAAATCTGTTACGGCCTCCTAGTCCGCCACTGTACCAATTATTGGGTAGTTCATTTTACCTCTAAAAACATTTATTTATTTTTTTTTTTTTTTTATCTACAAACTACACCATCATTACAGTTACCCATTTCGACAGTGCAGGTAACAAACAGATAATTACACATGCAACACAATACATAAAAATTAATTAATTAAATAAATTCCTAATTTAATACATAACAAATTAAATATTCTGCCGTTTTTGTGAACTCACTCAGAGAACATACAAAAATATCAGTTTCCTGATCAACGTGGTTGAGAAGCTGGATTGCTCTGGTCAGAGGAACATAAAAAAAAGTTTCCCCAGATGTAGATGTAGATAGACAGACGTATGTATTCAGAACTCTGTAGGACTGTGTGACTAGCCTTAGATAACTTAACCCCAATAATTTAATGAAGTGCTAATAGATAAGTAAAATGGATAAAGAACGGCTGAAGCGAAATAAGGGAAAGCGTATGCTAGTAATTCTCTAGAAATAAGAGATAAAAAAAAATATTTATTTTATTGTTACGAGCGTACTTCCTGTTTTACTTTGCAGCGACTCCCAAGATGAGCACGGGCCTTAGGGCTTTTATTGAATCTGTCCGGTTTTTCTGTATTGCGAAATAGCTCTTGTTCTTTGGTAATACAGTCTAAGGCTAACGAAACCATAGACAAATCTGTTACGGCCTCCTAGTCCGTCACTGTACATTGGGCTCTACTATAGTATTATTAAGCATAGGCAAGCGCAGCGTAGGACGTCCACCGACCAGATGGACGGATGATCTGCGCAAGGCTGCGGGTCCACGCTGGATGCAGGCCATCTGCGATCGGTACAGATGGAGAGCCTTGAGGGAGGCCTATGTCCAGCAGTGGACGTCCTACGGCTGAAATGATGATAGTATTATTTCAATACCCAATTATTTTAAAGTTTTATTTTATTTTAAAGTTTTATAACATGATAAAGCGGATAAAACACAATAATGCACACATCACGACATAGTAATGTTATCGTGTATTACACGACACAAGAGGCGACACATTGTTTTAAAATCGATGACTACAAGTATAAAACAAAGTCGCTTTCCGCGTCTGTCCCTATTAGGGTTCATGATTTCTCGAGCTTTTCAGTTTCTCGGGTCTCGAGAATTCTCGAGGCCAATTTCTCGGGTCTTCTCGGGTTGTCGAGAAATTTACATTTACCTATGTTTTTGCATCGAAAAGCGATTCAAATAATGAAAAAAGTGGACAAAAAATTAACCATGTAAATCATAATAAAATAAACTTATTTTAAACCAATAAATTGAGTGGTTTTTCTGCCAAATATAAGTTTAAAAAAATAATACTACTTGAAAAAAAAAACTTCTCTCAATATTCATATTAAACCTTTAACTAATAAAAATAGTCAATGTTAAACTAAAAGTATAGTTAGTTATTTAAGTGTTTAAATTTAAAGAAGAATTTTTCTATAAATTAAAAAAAAAAGAAGGGCATGAGTCGCTTAACTAAATAAACAATGACACAATCGATGACAATGACAGCATTCGAAAACTTTTGCTGCTTTTCGGGGGGCATGTACTTGTTGTCGTCTTTAAAAAGCCGCAATGATTTTTGAATGCTGTCACTCACACAGAATTTTCATTGTTAATTCAGGGGCGAACTCTTTCGATACTAGCGCCACTTCGATTAAATATATTAAAAACCATGGCCGAAATCAAAAATATGCGCCTTTGACGCCCTAGATAGACGCCTTAGAATTTTTAAGTCTCTGTTATGTAGCTTTTAGGAAAATGATCTTAGAAATATTTTTTATTAAACTAAAGTGGCCACTTTAGACAACAAACGGTTTATTCCTTAGAACCTGAAACTAATCTACTGGACCTTAAAAATTCTAATCAAATCAAATATATTTATTTGTGAAGCACATGTAATATAAGATATTAACAATTTATATTAAGTCAATGTGTTCTGCCGTTAGGCATACAAATATTTTAACAAAATCTAGTGATAATATTTACAACATGCAGAAAGTACATAGGTAACATATAATTTTTATTTATCAAATTAAATTAAGCAAGATCTAATCTAATCTAGCATTCTAAGCAAGATTATCTAAGGCGTCAAAGACGCATATTTTTATTTCGGCCATGGTTTAGAAGATATTAATTATTTATCGGAAGTGGCGCTAGTTTCGCACCGTGTAAGCACTTAAATTAGCGACCTTATACCCAGATGTAGGTAGTGAAATTCATAAGATTATAAATTTAATTTGACTAATTAAAACACAAAATATTAACAAACAGTACACTGTCAAGATTCCTAATTGAGCTCTATCGAATTGTAGTTGTCTTGTTATCAATAACTATCAACTATGTTAACTATTGCCGCTTTCGTAAAGTCAATTTTAAAGAAACCAACAATGGTTAAGATCGCTTGTTTTACGATTACGATTTTGATTACGAGACTCCACCGCGTACCATCATTATGCTCATAAAAGTAAAAAGTACATTTTCATCTTTAACGTAATTCACGAACTTATTTGCACTACATAGACTCAATTATGATTTCTCGAGTTCTCGACTTTTCTCGAGCATAATTTCCCGGGAACAAAACCCACAGATTTCCCGGGAATTCTCGACCCGAGAATTCCCGGGAATGAACCCTAGTCCCTATGTATGCTTAAATCTTTAAAACTGCAACGGATTTTGATGCGTTTTTTTTTAATAGATAGAGTGATTTAAGGGAAAGGTTTAATGTATAATACATGTACAACATAGTAATAGTTTTTGCGGTAAGAAGTTCGCCGGGTTAACTAGTCGAGAGTTAAAAAAAGACAAAAACGCTTAATTTCCAAGTAATAAAGAACAAGTTATAACTTTATGTAAAATAAAATACAGTAAAATTGGGAAAAGGAGAGAAAGAGGCCAATTAGCCTTACCACTAAGAGAGATTTCTTCCAGGCAACCCACGAGGATGGCAAGGCTAGAGAAGACTTATTTTAATGAGAGTTGGCTACGACATAATTCCAGCATACGATAAGCCTTTACACTTAAACACACAACAGACATAATTATCTAATCTCAGGTATCAAGCTCTTGAGAATCAATGACAATAATTGTAAAATTTTATTGTAATGAAATGATGTTTTCTGAAAGCCATGTTTAGCTAGATTTGGTCTTATATTTATTATCTTATCTTGTCTTTTTATCTTGCTATATCAATACATAGTATAAAACAAAGTTGCTTCCCGCGTCTGTCCCTATGTATGCTTAAATCTTTAAAAGTATGCAACGGATTCTGTTGTGTTTTTTTTAATAGATAGAGTTATTCAAGAGGATGGTTTATAAGTATAATACACGAGCAACATAGTTATAGGTTAGGCGGTACGAAGTTCGCCGGGTCGACTAGTATAAAAATAAATTGCAGTTCGTTTATCTTGCTAAAACTCGAGAACGAAATGGAATTAGCAAATTTTTGTTTTGAAATATCTGTAGTAGTTAAGGGGAAGTTAAGGCGCTATGCTTACTAGAGCGGTTTAAAAAAAAGAATTGGTAAAATTTGTCTAGGCGTTTTTGAGTCATGCGCTTACCAACACATTTTGCTATTAAATTTTATATTATAGGTAGATCATCAAACATAGAAAAATATTAAACGCGTCGACTTGAGAACCTTCCTCCTTTTTGTTTCGCCGTTTAAAAAGAAGATGTTTTGTTTCCTTACCAGATTCCTACCTCCCGGCTCGTATCTCAACAGTCGCGAGCTCGGAGTCCAAGAGCTGGCCAGGACCATCCACGAGATCATCCAGGACAAGACCAGGGAGAGGTATTACGACTTCTTCCGGTGGAGGAACCATTATTACTACGAGGTGAGGACTGAGTCGATTGATTGAAGGTGATCCTAATATCTAATGTTCTTTTTATCGAGTCGTTATGGCCAAATTAAGAGGCCTATTACCTATAGTATAATATGGTGTCATTCGCCCTAGACTGTATTACCAAAGCACAAACAGCACAAAACCGGAAGTGTTACGCCATCCTAGACCGCAACTGTACTACCTTCTATTCCGATTCCAGGGTAAAAATTAAAAATATCATTCTGTATGACACTAGAATCTTTTCTAGTATTTTTAAGACACTTTATGACCTAGTCCTTAGTTTATGATCTAAATAATATAATCTAGGTACTGAGTGTTACATAAAGTAGCCACTTTTAGCAACCCTTAGTAGCTTTATTTGGTCTTACCTAAAAGCTATTTAAAGTGCCTTTAAAATAAGTAGGTATACTAAGAGAGATTATGTACAGTGGCAGACACTAACTGCGTAACAATTCCGGTTTTTCTGTATTGCAAAATAGCTCTTGTTCTATGGTATTAGAGTACTGTACCTATAATATACTTACCACTCTACTAAGTACTTAGTTTTCAAAAAAGTTTCGCCCAGTGTCGCTTAGCTAGTTTAAGTAGAGTTAATTTAAATAACTACATTATTAAAAAGTTGTTTTTTTTTAGGCAACGGCGGACAACGTAGACGTCTGCAACCTTTGCGCCCTAATGAACGACGAGGTAAAGTTTCGTTCCTTCAGTGTCTACAAAGACTTCAGAGCCTGGTGGAATCCGCCTGACATTCCTAATTTGTGCAAGTGATTTAATACTAGAAGATTATTCCAAGAGACGATTTGATTTTGTGTAACAAATAAAAAGAGTCAAAGAGACGGACGAAGCGATGCCAAATGAATATAAAAGCTATTGCTAGATCTCGTTTTTAATAATAAGGACTTATTTTATTACATAATGAAATTATAGGGGCCGTATTCTCGAGCGAGAGAATCGCGATAAGTTCAAGAAATAATTGCTGCAATATTATCGCTGCGTGTAGCAGATAGAGTAGACACAAGCTATGAGAGTGTTAAAAAATACGTGGTTTGCGACAGTAGCAACTTATCGACAAACTCGCTCCTGGAGGCTCCCTAGTGAGAAGACCAAATTAAAAAGAATATTTTTATATTCACTCTTTACTTTTATATTGTTAATAGTTTATAATAAAATACTGTCTTCATTACATAGTGAGATTTTACATTTAACATAATTATACGTTGTGCGCGCCAGTAAAGTATGCGCGCTATGGGGACGCCACTGTCCACTGTATTGTATACGCACTTTGAAATACACTCGTCATTCAAAATTGAGTGGTTTTCAATTTGACATCTCAGAAAAAATACAAGTTTTATCACGCCGCTATTAGATGGCACTAGAATCATTAAGACGATATACAACAAATAAATGGAACGAGCTAATGAACAGAGTCTATCTCTTTGATATAGCATACTGAGGGCAAGGGACAGTCATATATCAGTCGCCCACATCGGTTACTACATTTCGTTGGAAAAAGTAGTAAATATTGAATACCTTTTTAATTATAACTTTTAAATCAAATGTGAATTACCAGAATTTAATTTTGTTTATTATCATTATTTCTAGGTAGTTTTAACAAAAACTAGTAAGTCATTTCGAAGAACTAGCTATTCCCGTTTTTTGGAAAGGTTATCTTTGACGAAATAATGGTATCGAGGTTGTTTGATTCCACTAGTGTTTCTCAATTATAAAAAACTTTGTTATATCCTCAAAAAGGTTATATTGAAATTCCAGATCTTTACCTCCTATAGATTAACCGTCTTATTCATAAAGATACAGTAGATTTTAAGTAGCCTTACTGGAGGTCTACTTCTCTGGTTTGTTGTATGGTAAATACGTGACATCCAGTCTAAATTGACATACGTCAAATAACTAAAATGCACTTTAACTTTTTATGAATAACAGGGTAAGAGAATTACTTGATTTAAAAAACCTTCAAAACTCATATAGCGTCTTAAAAGCTCCAAATATAATTTATTTTTTACAAAAAAAGGAACCCGCCTTCAATAAACTGACACATACATCGACTAAGCACTTCCTCTTTTTCCAAGTCGGTTAAAATAGGTACTAAAACCTTCTCCTGAAGACAACATATTATACTTATCTGAAATCCGCATCAAAATCGGTTCAGCCAAACGCGAGATAATCGAGGACAAACATACATTAATACATACAGGTCAAACTGATAACGCTGCGCCAGTCAAATAGTATTTCTTTATGTCTATAACCCCATCTACGGCCGTATTACATTTTTTTTTAAATGCCACTTTGGAAACCCCTCATTGGTTCATATTTACCGCGCGCAGACTTAGCTAGCACACACTTTACATACACAAAGTGGGGATGAGGGAGTCACAGAACAGTGACGTCACTCCTATGAGCACATTCGCGCAGCACGCGGCTCCGCTCGCGGTTTGCACACAACAAGCGCGCAGGCGGGTGTCACGTTGATCGTCTTCGCGGGAGCGTGGTTACTTCCATACGCTCCCAGTCTTTGGCAGGTGGAATGGGGGCGTCCGCAAAGCGCACTGCGAGCCGCGGACGACCGTTCTGAAAGAACAATTTAGCTGTGGAAAATTTGAAAAATCTTTCAGGAACCCTACTTACTTTCTTTCTACTTGTATTATGTCTGGAAATAATCGCTTTTAGCGCTAAGGCCGCCCATTGCATGCAAATTTAATTTGTCTGTACTTAATACTCTTGTATATCACTTTGTATGCAATAAAGTGCTTTCTATTCTATTTTGATATAAGTTCAAAGGTTTTTTTTATTAAAAGTTAACTGTGCAAAAGGTTTGTCCTTGTGTAAGGCGACAGGATAGGAAACAAGTACTAACTAAATATATGTAGGTAGTGTAGGATATTTTACTAAAAATAAGGTACCACTAACTCAGTAGTCGTAAATTGATTTAGGTACACAATAAGCGATACCTTGTATCCTATATTGAATAAATAATATTTTTTTTAAATTTAATTTCAATAAAGAAGTGTCTCATCTTAACCAGTCCCTAGTAAAGCAATTCACTGATTTAAAACTAACTTCAAACCTTTCAGAATAAACTTTATCGTGAAAATTCAAACACCCACTTTCCAAGTTTCTGAAGATTATTATAAAGTTTTTATCCAAGGCGTCTAGTACGAACTGTATCTACATATATATAATATATATATATATATATATATATATATATATATATATATATATATAATAAATTATATATGTAGATACAGTATAATTATATTTCATCGCACATCTGTCGCAAAGATACGGAGATGATAACAATTTGAACTGCCACAAAATGCACAAAATAAGTAGATCATGCACTCTTGTTATATAATTATTTTGGCGCCCCGCGGCTTCGCCAGCGCATATTCCCTTGAAACATCAAATTTCCAAATTTCCCGTGGGATTCGATTCAGTAGTTTTTTCAGAAAAGCGAGACAGATTATTAGTAGGGAAGTATGGATTCCTCAACTCGTCGGAATCACGGGATGTAGGCCGACCCTTTAAGAGGCTTGCGAGCTTGCGAGGAGATCAAACCAACTCGTAGAATCCCTTATTTTGTATGTTGCCTTCCTCGTGTTTTGCTGATGGGAAAGGGCCTCCCTTCTCTTCCACTCCATTCTTGCTAGTTTCGCCCCCAACCAAGCCCTCATTAATATTAATTTTAGATAGACCTATAGTGCAACACAAAAAAAACTAAATTCCGCTGCGGGCACCGCTGCGGGCTCCGCCGCGGTGCCCGCAGCGGAGCCCGCAGCGGAGCCCGCAGCGGAGCCCGCACGACGCCCCGCACATCGCTCCGCGTCTTCGTAAAGGAGGCCTAATTGTATAATTTTGAGAAGAACATCTTTTTTCTTTAAGTAGCGCAAGTGCTACGTAAGCATACTCCACAACATTGATTCGTAATCCACTGCCGATACTTGCAAAGTTTGCTTCAGTTTTAAAACTACGTTGATTTGATATTCCGTCTCAGACCGGCCTTACTTACCTTTAATAAAGTTACTTCCAAGTTCTGCTTGTTCTTTGTAGATCCCGATCCGGAGTTAGCTATGATTATAAGACAAGGGTATTTTAATAACATTAAATTAAAAAAAAAACAGGAATAATGTAACCTTCTTACCTAATCGGTAAAAAATCAGGGAAATTCAGTCGCGTAACTACCACGACTACGGAAGACCTGGGTTTGTGCCCTGGGGCCCTTAAGCTCAGGGGGCCCTCAGGCCCTGACTTACCAACTAAATCAATATATATAAAACTCTTCCAGTAACGGAAGAGTTTTATATATATTGATTTAGTTGGTAAGTGACTGATTGACTGACTGACAGACAGACAACGCAGAGCCGAAACTACTGGGCGTAGAAAGGTGAAAATTGGCACATGGGTTCCTTGAGGAGTGTAGGTGAGCACTAAGAAGGGATTTCCCGAAATTCCCACGGGGACGGGAAAAACGGGTGTTTTGTGTTTATGAGAAATCTGCGCGGGAAAAACCGCGGGGCAGCCTCTCTAGTAATAAATAATGTATTTTCTATTGGAATAAAAGTGTAAGGTCTCAGATGGAGATATGATTAGGTCGGTACTACAGGTACCCACATACCCGCGTCGTTCCCCTGGGGCCTTAGTCTCTTAAACTTACGATTTAACTTCTATACTATTACTATTCTACTATTACTCTATTACGATTGAGTCAAAAATCGCGAGTCTCGTAAGTTTGATCTTCTAAGACCAGTAGAATGAAAATACTATCATAATTTCGAGAATCGCAATTGTTGACCCAATCGTAATAGAATCGCAATAGAAGTATTATCGTTACGATCAAACTTCTATTCTGTTGCGATAATACTTCTATTGCGATTCTATTACGATTAGGTCAACAATTGCGATTCTCGAAATTTTGATAGTATTTTCATTCTACTAGTCTTACAAGATCGAAGTTACGAGACTTGCGATTTTTGACCCAATCGTAATAGAGTAATAGTAGAATAGTAATAGTATAGAAGTTTAATCGTAAGGATATGAGACTTGAGCGTTATAAAAAAAGGTGTAGCTATAAATAATTACAATTAAAAAAAACAATGATCATCACGTAACAAAAGTCTACATCGTACCCATGGTCCCAGTAGTGGAGGTAGCCTTGCAGCACATCTTCTGCATCAGCCGCCTGATCTTCCCCCTAAGATCCAGGGCATAGGAGCCGTAAAGCAGCGGGTTCATGCAGGAGTTGGAGACAGCCATCGCGAACAGCAGGTCCTGGACTCTTGGAGAAACCCTGGACGCTGAAGCACGGTCTACCATGTACCTGAAAAACATTTTATTTACTTCTAACGTGTATGTATACGTTACTATTTATACGGTAGTAATATTGTCAACGTCATCATACAACCAAAAGTCTTCCACATTTAAACCACTGTGTGGAATAACAAGTGAAGCCACCCCTTCTTTTTTCATGAGTGTCGTAAAGGGCGACTAAGGGACGTATCTCGACTTAGATTAATGATTCCTCACTCATGATGGCAGTCCAAGCGACCCCAGGCGGGGTGACGTCATACATTCGGTCAGTCCTGAAGGTTAGCTTCCCAACCCGACCAGATCGGGCAAATTACCTATAAGGGGAAGTAGAATACTACCACTCTATCTCCTCCCGTGGGTGTCGAAAAGGGAGACAAATAGAACATCCAAAGAACGAGCAGCAGCGTCCTTCGTTAAAATAATTGAAGAGCCACACTGCGATCGCCAAACCGCCTGGCGATTCTGGAATTTTTTTCTTATGATGATCACTAAGGGATGCCTTCTTCCTATGTCTGTTCTATTCTGTTCTATGTTATGTCTTCCTGAAGTTTGCTTCCATCCCTCCGCTGTTTTTGGCGATGAAGGGCTAATTTTCGGACCCGCTAAGTCTATATACTAGGTGTTTCCCACAAGGCGGTAATAAATACCCTCTAGACAGAAACATTCTGTATATTCCTCTACTAGTCGACCCGCGAACTTCGTACCGCCTAACCTATTACGATTTTGTGCATGTATTTTACTTATAAACCTTCCTTAAGAATCACTCTATCTATTAAAAAAAACCGCATCAAAATCCGTTGCGTTGTTTTAAAGATTTAAGCATACATAGGGACAGACGCGGAAAGCGACTTTGTTTTATACTATGTATTGATATTGACTATGTACTTGTCGACCCGGCGAACTTCGTACCGCCTAACCTATTACGATTTTGTGCATGTATTTTACTTATAAACCTTCCTTATGAATCACTCTATCTATTAAAAAAAACCGCATCAAAGTCCGTTGCATCATTTTAAAGATTTAAGCATACATAGGGACAGACGCGGGCAGCGACTTTATTTTATACTATGTATTGATTGATGATACAAACCACAGTTTAATAAATAGTACTACGTGCAGTAAAGGCTCTTTCTGCCACTCCTCAGCAAGTGCGGCTCCCTTGCTCTCGGTTACCTTTCAGTTACCGCTCAGAACCTACAAATAAAGCAGCGTCGCACGTCTTATCTCTAACAAGCATGATACGCGTGCACGTTCACGAGTTTCAGCTGTGCGCGAAGCACCGCGCTTCATCAATCATCATCAATATCATCAATACATAGTATAAAACAAAGTCGCTTCCCTCGTCAGACGAGACTCTGTCCCTATGTATGCTTAAATCTTTAAAACTACGCAACAGATTTTGATGCGGTTTTTTTAATAGATAGAGTGATTCAAATGGAAGGTTTATAAGTATAATACATGCACAAAATAGTCATAGATAAGGCGGTACGAAGTTCGCCGGGTCGACTAGTTTTTCTATAAAGTGTCCGAGCTGTGATACAAACCACATAGCCATAGTAGCGTATGGCAGCCAGCACAACGCGAATGCAGCCACAATGGTGACCGTCATACGCAGCGTCCGTCGACGCGCGCGCTCCAGCACTCGGCGGTCAGACCTGCGCAGGTGGACTTCTGCTGCTCCAGGTGTATGCGCGTACTTAGACTTGTCTGTTGGAAAGTGAATTAATTTTCTTAGCTTTCATCATGGTCGTACCGTTGACTTTATGCATAGACTAAGCGTGTTTCCTCAAGAAGCGATATCGATCGCGCGATAGGGGTTCGACAGCCAATATAAATCGCTCGAACATCCACGAATCTTGCCAGATGTAATATTGATTGACAAATTAAAATTGATATAAGTAATGATATTATATCATTATTAATTACTTAATGTACAGTGGCGGTCTAGGTCGCCGTAACACTTCCGGTTTTTCTGTATTGCAAAATAGCTCTTGTTCTTTGGCAATACAGTCTAGGGCTGACGAAACCATAGACAAATTTGTTACGGCCACTGTACGAGAGCAATTTATATTGGCTATCGAACCCCTATAGCGCGATCGATATCGCTTCATGAGGAAACACGCTTAGAATTGGCTACAGAAAGATGGTTTATTGGCTACACTAAAAATATGAACATTGACAAGCTGCAACGAAAGAACACGAATTACATATCGCTAATATTCGATCCCCATATAAAAATTAACTTAACTACTTTACAACGCTGTGTCGCAATACCGACCACCTACATTGATATCGATCACACCGGCGGACAAGATGAATCAACGCCAGGTGCGGCCACCCACCTCCCACCGTTCCCGGAGACCATCGGCCACCGCGACGATGGATGATGAAACTGCTGATTCAACACCTCGTGACTCCACGTGAAGCCGAGGATGAAGAAACGGCCCCACTTCGTGTCTAGCATCGACCGAACATAGTCTTAAGCTTTCTTTTGTATTACTTTGTAATTTTAATTAATTAAATTTCTGATTTTAAATTCGGTTTTTTTTTCAAGCCTCCGTCTGTGAAAACCATAATTGGCGCAGTCGGTAGGATTCTCGAGGCTCGCGGCGCGAATCGCTCAAGGACTCCCGAAAATCGTTGCTCCTTACGACTCCGCAGTCGCTGGTCGAGCTTTTAAGTTTGTGTCGAGAATTCGAACTTAGTGGGCGCAGACGAGGACGTATCCAGACATTGATACACGAAGAGAACCAGAATGAAATCATATTCGCTCATTTGCGACAAGAACGTGATAAATCAAAAAACCAAGTTTTTGGGGAAACGCTTTTGAAAGTTTAAAATTCCTGTAACTTTTTAATTATTATGTTTAGAATAAGCGGTTCTTTACAACATATCTTCACAAACTATACGTTTATCGTTATAGCTTGCATTCAGACTATTTACTAATGTATTTTATTTTTTATGATTTTCTATTTAAAAAACGGGCCTCCTTGTTGCGTTATTCTTGTAAAAACTTAGAAATATTGCGAGACAAACAGATATGTTCCGTTTTTGCTGACAAAAAAAAGTTATAAACACCAATAATTTTACGAGTTTTGTAGTATTGTTACGTTTTTATTGATAATCTGTGATATAAACATATCACTCCATAATAAAAATGTATGGATCATTTTAATTAAGACCCGTTATTGCAGTAAAAATCACTTTATTTATATTATTATTTTTAAACTTCAAATATATTTTAGCGATAGTATTTGCAATATATATTGCATGCGTTTAAGAAGTAAACTTTTAAAATAATAATATATATATGATTTCAAATAAGATATTCTATTAGCTTAATATTCTTTAAAATAAACATAATACAATATAGTAAGGTTAGCTATTCTTAATGTCAATAGGCACGGTCATCCCATCGACATTGACACTATGGAGCTAGAGAGTGAGTAATGTGGTCATCGTAGTTTTTGCTTTTCCTTATTAATCCGATTCACGCGACACGTATAACCACATCGTCTTAACAATGTCGAGGAACAGATGGTCATAAAGGGCTGAAAAGTTCTCGAGTGGCGACCACGCACCAGACGACACATAGTAGGTAGACCACTCACAAGTTTGCTGTTGGGATGCAAGGATCGTTCGGCATTGCGATCTGTGGACCACGACGTCTGATCTATGTGCAGTGGGTGTCTTTCGGCTGAGATGATGATGATAATAAGTAGGAAAGGTTTAGGACTTCTGCATTCTAAACATGCATACTTCGGTTATTCCTAAACATGCATAGGGATCATCATCATCATCATTTCAGCCGTAGGACGTCCACTGCTGGACATAGGCCTCCCTCAAGGCTCTCCATCTGTACCGATCGCAAGTGGCCTGCATCCAGCGTGGACCCGCAGCCTTGCGCAGATCATCCGTCCATCTGGTCGGTGGAGGACATGAGGACATACGCAGAGAAACCAGGGTCACCGACATAGCCAAGCGGATAAGCTCGTTGAAGTGGCAATGGGCAGGTCATATAGCCCGCAGAACAGATGGCCGCTGGGGCCGAAAAGTTCTCGAGTGGAGACCACGGATCGGCAAGCGCAGCGTAGGACGCATAAGGATAGTCATAAACTTTTTCACATAAGAAATCAACTTTTCTCATAACACCAAATAGCGTCGTTTACTGATTAATCACTACTACTACAGACATACGTGATCGAAGATTTAGTGGCAGATGCAACACATTGAGGAGCGCAGAGATTAATTCCTACGTTCATTCCTTCGGACAAGGTTTAAAATCTTCCAAGACATAAAAAATAAGTTGCATTTAGACAATTATTTTGTCATCTATATTGCAACATTGTAAGCTATCCGGTGTGAAAATTTGTTATTTTTCATCAAAAATGTGATACCTTGAGACAACCAACATCAAGACTAAACATTTTGTACCTTCATTATCAACTGTAACGGAATATCTGAACTTAACCAATGAAAATTTTAGTTTTTTTCAGCAACAACGGTACATCTCGATTTAAACCATAGCCTGTGATTAAATTTTTTACAACAAAAATGATTTAGATACAAATGTTCCGTTTTAGCAGATATAATTAGTACAGAAATAGAATTATAGTGAGTTTGCCTTTTCATCAAAACCGTGACACTATGTCTTGTTACGCTCTTGTCGCAATCCATCAGCATTTTTCTTCAAAAGCGAGCGGTGATACTGGCGTAAACCGTTCTTGCAATAAACATATGGTCAGGAAGAGATGGCACTAAACCGGAGATCGCTGACCTTTTCCCTCATTGTTTAGTCAATTTTGGAGCTAGAAATATCGCGTTTTTGCAGCAAATAGAGCACGTTGCGGCGGATTTTACTGTATAATTACTGGAAAACGGTATAGTTATGAAATAACACGTTCTTGCAGCACATGAGCGATATATGTAAGTGCTTGAATTTTTTCTAAGTGTTGCTTCCTTGTCCTTTCAACCCCTTGTTATATTAAATTTATTCAAGATTTTTCACCCTAGGAAAAATACTAGGAAAGGCCCTGCCTTATCTAGACAGCACCATAGGCAGAGATTAATAGATTATAATAGATTTTTAGAATACGAAAATTTTGAATTAGATAGGTTGTTCAACTTAAACTACCCTTCCGATTCAGAAACCATGGCTATGACAAACCCAGATCTTATCTATAAAGCACTACGTGTAGTGCCAGACTTTGATGGGAACCCTAATGTACTAACGCGATTCATAAGAATTTGTGATCAGTTGGTTATCCAATATGTTAGGGACGGAGCCGAGCACGAATTAAATAATTTGTGCATTATAAACGGGATATTAAATAAAATTACTGGACCTGCCGCGACAACTTTGAACTCGAACGGGATACCTGAAAATTGGGTAGGCATTCGTACTGCCCTAATTAATAACTTTTCCGATCAAAGGGATGAAACTGCTCTTTATAATGATCTTTCGCTTGTATCACAAGGAAGTAACACCCCGCAGGAATTTTATGACAAATGCCAGACCCTTTTTAGTACCATAATGACTTATGTCACTCTGCACGAAACACTGCCTACTACTATCGAGGCTAAACGAACCCTCTATAAAAAACTTACCATGCAGTCCTTTGTAAGAGGCCTTAAGGAGCCCTTAGGGTCACGAATCAGGTGTATGCGACCTGAAACTATAGAGAAGGCTCTGGAATTTGTCCACGAAGAATTGAATGTCATGTACCTCCAACAGCGAAACAGCTCTCTGCCTGACCGTAAGGGTCCGCAGCCATCTACTTCCTTTCAGATGAAACCACCTTCCATCATACCAATGCCCGTACCAAGGCCATTCACTTTTCAGAATAATTTAGGTCAGAACTGGCAGAGACCCCAACCTGCGTTTGCTGCGCAGCCTCAATGGAGGCCCAATAATTTTCAGATGAATCAACCACCTAATCGTATGTCAGGTATGCTAGGAATGCCTACACGCACCCAGCAAATTTTCAGAGCACTACCTCCAAACCACAACCCCCAAAACGCTTTCCGTTTTCCCCAGCGTAATTTTCAACCCCAAAATCAGAACACGGGTCCTAAACCCATGAGTGGTGTAAGCCACTACACTACTAAGCCCTTGCCACCTACAGGTCACGATTGGAGAAGGTTTGGCAACCCTCCACCCTCTAATTATTTTAAAAGCAGGGAAATGAATTTCAATGAAACTTTTTATCCTGACCATTACGACTATCCGGACTATTATTACGAACCAATGACTAATGATTGCAACTACAACTACTACGACTATAATCAGCAAGGCACGGAAATATTGCCAGGTGATTCATACGAGAATAGATTTGACTCAACCGACTACATAAGAGAAGCCGACGTTACAAACGAGAGTGTTCAACCCTCCTCAAGCTCTAACGAGCAGGATTTTCCGAAGGCGAATATATCAAACCCACCAGAATAGAAATTAACCTACAGTCACAAAAGCAACTCCGTTATATCAAAATTGCAAATCCACCCTTAAAATTATTAGTAGATACGGGTGCAAACCAATCCTTTATTAGCCCCGAGGCGGTCGAGAAATATTACTCGTCCACCCCTTTAAACTTTGATCCTTTCGAGGTCACAAACGTGCACGCAACCACATCAAATAATTATTCTATAACTATTCCAAATTTTTCCGAATTTAAAAATGATAACTACATAAAATTATTCGTTTATAAATTTCATAACTTTTTTGATGGGCTTATAGGCTTAGATCTTTTAGACGGGCATGGATTGGACTTAAAAAATAATTTGCTTATAACTAAAACTACTTCAATACCTCTGATAACGTATGAACCCCGAACAAAACCGCAGGAAATCATACCTGCCAATTCATCAAAACTTATCAATATCCCAATTAATAGCCCCGATGGTGATGTCTTTGTGACTGAACAAATTGCATGCAATTGCATTATTCATGAATGTGTAACGACCGTTAAAGATCAGGTTGCTTTAGTCGAAGTCGGAAATCCTAATGACAGAGATATTAAATTTTATTTAAATGAGCCTATCCAATCATCCCTCTTTAATATTGAATGTACGCACGTAGATCAAGACCCTAATCGAGTTAGAGACGTACTATCACGACTACGGACAGACCATTTAAATGAAGAAGAAAAGAAAAACTTAGAAATGCTTTGCTCTCGATATGCTGACGTGTTTTATATAGATGGAGAGCCGCTGACTTTTACAAATAAAATTAAACACAATATAAGGACGACTGATGAAGTACCCGTCTACACGAAGAGCTATAGGTACCCTTTTGTTCACAGACAGGAAGTTAGGGATCAAATTACTAAAATGTTGGAACAAGGAATCATACGACCCTCAGATTCCGCTTGGAGCTCTCCTATTTGGGTAGTTCCCAAGAAGGCAGATGCCTCAGGGAAACAGAAGTGGCGATTAGTTGTCGACTTTCGAAAACTTAACGAAAAAACCATTGACGACAAATACCCTATCCCTAACATTACTGACGTCCTAGACAAATGGGCAAGTGTCTCTACTTTACTACGCTCGACTTGGCTAGTGGATTTTACCAAGTGGAGATGAATCCTAGCGATATCCCTAAAACAGCTTTTAACGTGGAACATGGCCATTTCGAATACCTAAGAATGCCCATGGGATTAAAGAATTCACCCTCTACTTTTCAAAGGGTGATGGATAATGTCTTAAGAGGCTTGCAAAACGAAATCTGCCTAGTTTATTTAGATGATATCATAGTTTTTAGTACCTCTTTACAAGAGCACATGACGAACCTAGAAAAAGTCTTTACCAGATTGAGAGACTCCAACTTCAAAATTCAAATGGACAAGTCTGAATTTTTGAAGCTGGAAACAGCATACTTAGGCCATATAATAAGTAATGAAGGCATAAGGCCAAACCCAGACAAAATCAAGGCCATAGAAAAATATCCGATTCCTAAAACGCCTAAAGAAATAAAACAATTTTTGGGATTGCTAGGTTACTATAGAAAATTTATACCGGACTTTGCAAAAATAACGAAACCCATGACTCAATGCCTAAAGAAATCTAAAAAGATTACATTTGATAACGACTATATAAACAGCTTTGAAAAATGCAAGACATTACTAACTAACGACCCCATCCTTCAATATCCTGATTTTTCCAAAGAATTTATCCTCACCACCGATGCCTCCAATGTAGCAATAGGAGCCGTTTTATCCCAGGGACCAATTGGATCTGACAAACCAATTTGTTACGCATCCCGCACATTAAATGATAGCGAACTAAATTATAGTACAATCGAAAAAGAACTCCTAGCGATCGTCTGGAGTACAAAATATTTTAGACCATACCTTTTTGGAAGGCAATTTAAAATTTACACAGACCATAAACCTTTGCAGTGGATTATGAATATTAAGGAGCCAAACTCTAGACTTACCCGTTGGAGACTTCGTTTAAGCGAGTATGACTACACCATAGTCTATAAAAAAGGAAAGTGTAACACAAACGCAGATGCCCTATCTCGAGTAGAAATTAATAACGAGGAGACACTCTCAATGATTGCAAACCCATCTGAAAAATCCACCCAAGCTAGATCCACAACACAGACTGCACAGACAAGTAACGAAAATCCTATCCTAGAAATACCTATCACAGACGACCCTCTTAACAAATTTCACCGACAAATACATATAACAGTAGTAGGCGATATAAAACGAAAACCAACGACGACTAAACCGTTTGACACACATACTAGGACATCAGCTCAAGTTTCAGAATCAAGCCTTCAGCAAGACGTTATAAGTATTATAAAAGAGTTCGTTAATCCAAAAGTAAAAACTGCCCTTTTGATCACACCCCCTTTGGCAATGTATTCTATAGTTCCTATCATTCAAGAACAGTTCCGAAGCTCATCTATGACTATAGTCCTTTGCAAGACAGAGTTAGAAAATGTAAAAGAATATTTAAGACAACAGGATATAATTAAAAACTACCATGAAGGAAAAACTAACCATAGAGGTATAAATGAATGTTACCTCGCACTTTCCAGAAAATACTTTTGGCCAAAGATGAAAGAACATATTAATAAATACATAAATGAATGCACAATCTGTGGACAGACTAAATATGACAGACATCCTATCAGACCTCAGTTCAATATAGTACCTCCTGCCACCAAACCCCTTGAAACTGTTCATATGGACCTCTTTACAGCTCAAAATGAGAAATATCTTACAATCATAGATGTGTTCTCAAAGTATGCTCAAGCCTATTTGCTGAGAGATGGCACAGCTATGAGTATTATTCAAGGCCTTTTGAAATTCTCTACCCACCATGGACTACCTCTAACAATAGTAACTGACAATGGTACAGAATTTACAAACCAGTTATTTTCAGAATTTACTAGACTTCATAAGATCAACCATCATAAAGTCCTTGCTCACTCACCAAACGATAATGGTATAATAGAAAGGTTTCATTCCACCTTGTTAGAACACCTCAGAATCTTAAAATTACAGCAGAAAGACGAATCCATTATCAATTTAATGCCGTATGCAATATTGGCCTACAATAGCTCTGTTCATAGTTTTACTAAATAATAATAATAATAATAACACATCACACTCAGAGCCCCTAACTAGGAAGAACCTGTATCTAGGGTGCCCGAAACACATACTGAGACGAACATCACACCCAGACCGGAAACAAACATCGATATTCATCATATCAATATTCGCCCCGCTCGGGAATCGAACCCGGGTGCACACGCTTACTCAGTCCACATCACTGCCAACTGAGCCACGGAGCAGTCAAATGTAGGCCACATGATATTATAAGAGGGCATTTCGATCCAAGAGACCCTCTTGACTTTGATATAAATGAACATCTCATGCAGCAATATATTAGTAACCACAAGAGTCAAATGCAAACAGTTTATAATTTAATTAATGAGACCTCCCTTTCTGACCGCACGCACATCATAGAAAATCGAAATAAGACCCGGGAACCCGAAGTAGAGTACCAACCCCAGCAGCAAGTTTTTATTTCTAATCCCGCTGCAAGTAGGCAAAAATTAGCTCCGAGATTTACTCAAGATACAGTTCTTGCCGATCTTCCTATACACATATATATCTCCAAAAAACGTGGCCCAATTGCGAAATCCCGCCTGAAACGTATTCCTAAAAGCGCCAAATTGTTGCAGGATCACACTGATACTGACTCTCCAACTGATTCGAGCTCAAGAGATAAAACTTGAGAGTTTAGAAGATGGACCTG
The DNA here is from genome assembly GCA_951802225.1 of Euspilapteryx auroguttella. NCBI lineage: Eukaryota > Metazoa > Arthropoda > Insecta > Lepidoptera > Gracillariidae > Euspilapteryx > Euspilapteryx auroguttella. Next base: position 9,298,664 of record OX637657.1, on the reverse strand, counting down.
GTCTACTACCGTTTAAACTTGGACAGGCAAGGCTCATATCCCACTACCATAGCTTCCTACAATACATTGACCTAACCGACATAGACCAAAAAATAGATTCTGTTAAAGCACAGTTAAAATATTTAAGTAACAGTCTCGAAAACTCAACATATATGCTTTATGAATTTCAAATAGGTTATCTCTCCGATAAGATAGCAAAAGCAGAAATACAATTATCAAGTTTGGAACCTAAACGGATTAAACGGGGACTCTTAGATGGCTTAGGATCTATTATAAAGAGTATTACCGGAAATCTAGACTATACCGATGCCAAATTATATAATACCGCTATTGAAACTTTAAAAAATAACCAGAATAAGATTTCACTTGAAATAAACGAACATATTAGTATTAACAAAGATTGGATGACCAAGCACGATATCGTCCTTACAGACATATTAGAAAACCAACATAAGATCAATCAAACTCTACAACTAATTTTAAACTCTAATGCATATGCGGAAGAAAACCTCCAGAAATACGCAAAGTTTGCACAGTTGTTAGTAATTATTACCGAAAATGTAGATGAACTTTCAGACGAATTATTAAAAATAGAAGACACATTAGCTTTCATTAAATCTTCAAGCACTCACCATTCTATTCTAAACCTAGAATTTTACTTAAGTTATCTATAACTTAAGTAAAATTATTAGTAATCTTCGCAGCATCTATGGAACAGACAGGGTGTTGGATGTTGAATTAAGAGAGTACTACGATATTATAAAGCCTGGTTCATACTATTCAGAAAAACAGATAATTATTATATTTAAAGTCCCAATCATCTCCTCAAGTATCTATGATCTTTATAAACTATCTATAGTACCTAATAAGTATAATATCTCCTATATACCACCCTTTCCATTCCTTGCAACCAACGGAAAAACATTCTTGTACATGGAGGCTGAATGCCCGAAGTTTGAAAACTGGTATCTCTGTGAAGAAAGCATTAACCGACAAATAAGAAGTAAACCTGACTGTATCCAGAATCTCATACTCAAACAATCACTGCTCAAAAAATGCCAACCCACTACAGTTACTCTTAACAAAGAAGCAATGGAAAAATTAGACGACCAACATTATACAATCTCCTTCCCTCAAGCAACTAAAGTAAGGATGCAATGCGAACGAGAAGATCACATCTTACTGCAAGGAAGTTATCTCGCAACAATCCCATACAACTGCAGCCTCCGAGCAAAGGATTTCATACTCATCAATGAATACGACCGCATCAAAGGACAACCTATGAAAATAAGCCAACTACCACATAACCTGACAAATTCATCGTTCGAGAAGCCGCACGTTCATCTCAAAACGATCAACCTGAAAGATTTACACGGCGTCGAAGACAAAATCTTTATGCAACAGCCTATTCATCTCGAACAGATCGACTCTACGACAGCCCTATATCATACTACTATACCTATCTACAGCATCATACTTACCGCTATAATACTTATGATCATTTGGAAAGGCCGCTCATTTATTTGCCGCTGTAAGAAGCCACTAGAAAAATCTAGAGATAAGAAGAATCATACCTACAATGAACCCTCTGAGGACCCAACGACCAGTAGATCAATCCCAGCAACATTCTCGCTCAAGGTTCTCAAATAGTTGCTGATCTCCGTGGGGAGGAATTACATATCGCTAATATTCGATCCCCATATAAAAATTAACTTAACTACTTTACAACGCTGTGTCGCAATACCGACCACCTACATTGATATCGATCACACCGGCGGACAAGATGAATCAACGCCAGGTGCGGCCACCCACCTCCCACCGTTCCCGGAGACCATCGGCCACCGCGACGATGGATGATGAAACTGCTGATTCAACACCTCGTGACTCCACGTGAAGCCGAGGATGAAGAAACGGCCCCACTTCGTGTCTAGCATCGACCGAACATAGTCTTAAGCTTTCTTTTGTATTACTTTGTAATTTTAATTAATTAAATTTCTGATTTTAAATTCGGTTTTTTTTTCAAGCCTCCGTCTGTGAAAACCATAATTCACGAACGACAGAAAGACTTGTAGAAAATGAGTGGGCCGCAATGGCCTCATACTTAAAGCGAAAAATTGTCTCATTGGTGGCGTCTCTATTGAGTGGAAACAAATTTGGATTTGTAGTCTCATGTTATAAGTACTTATTGATGGGGCTGTTCCACGTCTGGACGTGTTTTATTATTATTATTAACCCTGTAGTTGTGGTCAAAATTGGCGTTTCAAAAGTGTCAATTTAGAGCGAAATTTCAGAACAGTTATTTTTTATTTTTTTTTATACAGGATACAAGAGATATCACTATTAAAAGTCAATTAGACTACATCTAATCTAATCGCTATTGATACCCTATTTGGTAAAGTATCCTATACTGTGAGAGGCGAGGCAGTCCTATTCAATAGGTAGACAAACAACTCGGCGACAAGCTGGCCCCTTGTCACGTTGGTAATAAAAAAGCATAAACTCGGCTAAATGTGGGTCCGGCTCTTGAGCTGGTACCTCTGCCTAACCCTTCGGGGAATACAAACAAACAACTCTGCTTTAATGAGCCATTTTCAAAGTAGCTTATAAAGTATCTTCAAATTTTACCGAATTTTTTCAGCAGTATTTACCTACTTACTTTATTTCAAAACGGAATTCTAGATTAGGTATCATGAGCATGTAGGACCAGCCAGAGGACCAGCGTTAGATGTAACATCTATATTAATAACTAGTCTACCCGGCGAACTTCGTACCACCTACCTCTGACTATGTTGCTCATGTATTATTAAACTTAAAAACCCCTCTCATGAATCACTCTATCTATTAAAAAGAACCGCATCAAAATCCGTTGCATAGTTTTTAAGATACAAGCATACATAGGGACAGACGCAGGAAGCGACTTTGTTTTAACCCCCGAACGAAAAATTCATAGGGGTGTTATATACTATGTATTGATTGATATTGATGATTGATATAATTTGTCACAAAAACGAGTTCTCTTTAAATTTCCGCGAAAATTGCACCGTTTGAGGCCAACTTATTATTCAATTTCTTAAATGTTATTTGCATTTCAGATAGAAACTTACCTTTGACTGTGCGGCGTAGAATTAAATTGAAATCTTCGTTCAAATATAAATAGATATCGGAACTTGATTGATTGCAGAGATAGAAAAGTTATTTTTAAAAAAAAGGTAGTTTTATTATGATTTCCGTTCCGTACCATGGTTAAAATGGCGGTCTAGGACGGCGTAACACTTTTGGTTTTTTGTATTGAAAAATAGCTCTTGTTCTTTGGTAGTAACATATTCCGGTATAGTAAAGTAAGTAAAAGTAAAAAACACTTTATTGCACACAAAGTAAGATACAAAAGAAGTAAAATAACAGGTTAAAAAAAATTTGAACAGATATTTATATTTATTACACGTAGAATAGTCAAGTTTTATGAATTTTAAAGACCTACCACTCAATTCGGTGCTGTTCCGATGGATCTCGCAGAAAATGCACAGATAGCACGAGGTGATGACCAGCAGTGGGAGGAAGTACATAGCGCACAGGCAGAACACGTTGTATGCCACCTGCATCACAAAAAAAAAACACTTAAAAAACCCCATAAAAGTAAGCTTTCTATGCCTATAAAATCTATAAATAGTAAGTTTAATAATATTAATAACTAGAGGCTGCCCCGCGGTATCACCCGCGCAGATTTCTCTTAAACACAAAAATCCAGTTTTTTCCCGTTCCCGTTGAAATTTCGGGAAATCCTTTCTTAGTGCTCACCTACACTCCCTAAGGAACCTACATGCAAAATTTCAGCCCGCTACGCCCAGTAGTTTCGGCTCTGCGTTGTCTGTCAGTCAGTCAGTCAGTCTGTCAGTCAGTCAGTCAGTCAGTCAGTCAGTAACGGAAGAGTTTTATATATATTGATAACGCATCGCACTCAGAGCCCCTAATTAGAAAGAACCTGTATCTAGGGTGCCCGAAACATAAACAGAGACGAACATTACACCCAGACCGGAAACAAACATCGATATTAATCATAACAATGTTCACCCCGCCGGGTTTCGAACCCAGGTGCACACGCATACTCAGTCCACATCACATCACTGCTAACTAAGCTACGGAGCAGTCAAATGAATCAATTTGAGTTAATTTAATTCCGCCATATCAGAAACTGTGGAGTAGGCAGACGCCCCGACAGATGGTCAGACGACCTGGAAAGCTGAGGAAATACACAGATGAGGGTCGCTCAAGACCGGTCATTGTGGCGATTTATGGGGAAGCCTATGTCCAGTAGTGGAAGTAATTTGGCTAAAACGATGATGACTTCAGAGGCCCTATTACGGCCGCTTTTGAAATATTGCTTTGCGTCCTCTTTGCGTTTTTTTTGTATTGACTGACACACTAGAGGACGAATAGCAATATGCAAACGCGCTCATAATAGTACCTCTGAAAAAACCATAGCGTCATATTAATTGTAGCTAATACTAGCTTCATGTATTAATTATATTCCTGTAATAGGAAGTTGTATTTTCATGTTAAAAGACTCTTTAGAAGAGAAGTTAAATCATCTTCATATTTTTGCCGAATCAAAGAGAATCGTTCAATTGAAAAATTGTTTGTCGCATCAATCACAGATATTTCGCGATGGAAATAAATACGAAGAATAAATAAAATCAAAGCTTAATAACATAGGTACTTAATAATAAAAGAAAAACAAGATGTTGATCTGTATAGGCACGTCTCCCCAATATATGGAAGGGTGTACTACAAGGATACACCGCTAACTCAGTCGGCCTCCAACAACACGCCTAAATTACTGAACTGATTTAAATTAAAATTGGTTAAGAGGTAGTCTGAGAAAGGACATAGGCTTATTTTTATCCCGAAACGGATCACAAAAATTGCATTTTACGGTTTAAGACGATTAACGACAAATAAATGGAACGAGCTAATGAACAGAGTCTATCTCTTTGATATAGCATACTGAGGGCAAGGGACAGTCATATATCAGTCGCCCACATCGGTTACTACATTTCATTGGAAAAAGTAGTAAATATTAAATATCTTTTTAATTATTACTTTTAAATCAAATCTGAATTACCAGAATTTATTTTGTTTATTATCGTTATTCCTAGGTAGTTTTAACAAAAACTAGTAAGTAATTTCGAAGAATTAGCTATTCCCGTTTTTTGGAAAGGTTATATTTGACGAAATAATGTATCGAGGTTTTTTCATTCCACTAGTGATTCTCAATTATAAAAAACATTGTTATATCCTCAAAAATATTATATTAAAATTCCAGATCTTTACCTTGTATAGATTAAGAGAATGACTTGATCTAAAAAACCTTAAAAACTCATATAGCGTCTTAAAGGAAAATTGCGCTCGAAGTGGGGCGCCGTGCGCACACTAATTTTTAACCGACGAAAAAACAAAAAGGAGGAGGTTCTCAATTCGTCGCGTATATATATTTTTTTTTTTTTTTTTTTTTTTTTTATGTATGATCACGCATAACTTTTTACTGTGTGGACCGATTTTGATAATTCCTTTTTTAATCGACAGGGTATACCTTGAAGTTGGTCCCATAAAAATTTGGAAATAAAATTCCAACCCTAAGGGTGGAAAAATAGGGGTGACTTTATTGTTCACTCACAGATTGTATTGCCGTTTTGTGATTTACATGAAAACTGCTAGGTATAATTATTAGTCTTTTTTATATGAATGTTAATAATCATAATCGCAGCCGATAGACGTCCACTGCTGGACATAGGCCTCCCTCAAAAATCGCCTCACCGACCGGTCGTGATCGAACCTCATCCTGTTAGTCCCTAAACCTTCACCAGGTTGTGTGGCCACCTTGTGGGGTGCGACCACCCTGTGAAGGGTGATTGGCTGGGGTCAAAAAAATTAGCCCAAAAAAACTGAAAAGCAAAAAATAAAAACTTTTTATCAAAAAATTAAACCGCCGAAAAAACTGAAAAGCATTAAATAATTGGAAAACATTTTCTATTAGGACTTAATTTACTCACTTCTTAAAGTAATTTTGGTTAACCAAGAAATTTTGAGTCGGTGCCACAGAATCAACGAATAACGATCACTAAATTACCTGAAATTCAAAGAAATAACCGAAAAACTTGTGCCGCCGCGCATCGCGCTATGGTAGTTAAGGAATTTGCTTGTGTGGTGTGGCACCGACTTAAAATTTCTTGGTTAAGGCTTGGTGGTTCAAAAATTTGTGTTTTTGAGATTTTTTTAAACAATCTGAGACATACAAAATTGATGTCTTCATTCTGAAAAAAATATATGTGTTAGTTAAGGATCTAATCTAGTCATCATACTAAAGGGAAACAGGATCTAATTAATTTTAGTTGATAGAAAAAAATCTCAAAGTTACCCCTTTTTGTTCCGTTTTTTCCATTTTATTTTTAAACCGCTGATTGTTTTTATTTGATTTTTGGAATGAAAATTGCTGACCTTAAATTTTAGACATACTACTATAGTAAGAATTTTTAAGTTTAACGAAAAGACAAAAAACCAGCAAAAACTAAAAAAAAACATCGTTTTCGCGCGGTCCGATGCCATGCCGCGCCGCTCCCTACCCCGTCAGTACCCTTGTGGCCACGGCCGAGGCCGGTTCTGTGTCAAATTTTTGTTTTCGCGCTCTCGTATTTCGTTTTATTTTTATTCAAATGTAAACAAGTTTTGACAACAGATGTCAAAACAATGAACCATAACATCTGATTAGGATCTATATGAAGCTGAAAAAAAACAATTTTGATACCGATATTACATTTAAAAAACCGTCGCATTACAAACTTACCTTTTTTATTTTCACAGACAAAACTTAAATCGTAGGGATGATAGAACAATAGCTGCTGACGAAAACTTGGTTGTTTAACTGTAGCAGCGAGCGGTCTCAGATCAGACAGTGATATTATAATATTATATAAACATACATAGACCTAAATATTTTACACAAGTTATTTTGCGTATAGTGCTTGATAGCTCAGACTTGCCTTTGGAAAGTTTAATAGCTCGAATTTCTGCCATCTTGGTTTCAAAATGTTGGTAGGTATGTCATTTTCGTTATCAGCGAACCCGGAAATCTACTTATTAAATAATTTTTCTCGTAAAAAACCTATATACTTACAATGCAATATACGCGCTACCGCATCCAGTGTGCCCGCCAGTTTGAGAATTAAACAATAGATAATAGAGGTACACAACAATTTTATTTAATCCAACAGTACACGCAAAATCATACCTACAATATAATTAAAAACAAAAAACATAGTTTACCTTCAGTTTACATATTTAACTAAAATAAAATAACATGTATGTAATGTAAATGTGCATGGCGTGCCAGAGAAGAGGCCTATGTCCAGCAGTGGGCTCTTACAAGCTGATGATGATGATGATGAATGTATTGTCAAGCCTTTTTTTCTGGCTTACTCCGCACTTTAGGTATAAACCTGCAAGTACGTGCGGCGGCAATACGGAAGCGCAGCGTTCTACTTTGTCTATGCCTAAATACAGAATGTCAAATCAGAAGAAACCCAAGTTTCTTAAAATTAAAAAAATATTTAAAAAAATATATTAAGTACATTTTCAGAAATAATTAAATTGTGTACTTCTTACAATATTAATTTATTTTTTGAAAATAACACCATTTTAATGTGATCCGTTACAATAATTGTAATTATTAGAGGTACAATTGCGGCACTCATGCAAACGAACGTCTAAAAACTTTTTTATCAAAAAATTAAACCGCCGAAAAAAAAACCGAAATGCATAAAATAATAATATAATTACTAAGTTCTTAAAGTTATGTAGGGTATACCAAGTAATTTTAAGTCGGATATCCGATTCGGATATTTTCTTTTTGATCAATAATTGTCTTCGGATTAGTTTTTATTTTATTAGACTTTAGTCTAAAGACCCTCTAAGAAAACCCTTTAAGAAAAAGTCCTTTGAAGTCAGTTCTGGTGGTGGCCAGGGAATGACGACTACTTTTAGAGAAATAAATTACGGACGATAGGGAAAGTGGTTTAAGAGATGTATCTATTTCCCGCATTTATAGGTATGTAAACATAGTAAATTGAGCAAAAAGTTATCAACTCAAACTATATAGTAATTTGTATGTAATGTTTTTTGAGTCACAAAATCAAATTAAAACAATCAGTAGTGTATTTCTAATGGAAAAAAACACTACAAAAAGGGTTTACTTTGTTTTATTTCTACAGAGTGAAATTCATTAGATCTTGTTACTTTTTAATAACTTGTCTAAACTAAATCCTACATCTATATTTTTCAGAATTAAGAAATCTGTTTTACATTTCTCAGATGGTTTAAAAAAAAACTCGTTATTACAAATACCTTACCTAAACGCAAATTCTTGTTAGCTGAAACGAAAATCGGAAAGCAAAATTGTGCGGTAGGTATAAACATCTCGATTTAACTTCGGCTTGTATGAAAAGTAATAAAATTTAAAACTGCCGCGACATTTCGCATTTCGACGCGCGCATGTCACAGCTGCGAGGGTGGGGGACCCTCATACCTAATTAGGTAAGAAGCTTCAAACTACAGGTCCTTAACCAAAATTACTTTAAGAAGTGAGTAAATTAAGTCCTAATAGAAAATGTTTTCCAATTATTTAATGCTTTTCAGTTTTTTCGGCGGTTTAATTTTTTGATAAAAAGTTTTTACTTTTTAACATACACGACACTTTTTTATCGTGGCGGAAACTTTCAGGACAAAGTCTTTGCACGATATATGCCACTTGATTGTTTTTATGCTACACATCGTTTTTAGTTTTTTTTACAAAAACTTTCGAAGGACCTCAAGTGAACACGGTTCATTATTTTTGACCGACGAAAAAAAAAGGAGGAGGTACTCAATTCGACACGTATATATATATATTTTTAATGTATTATCACGCATAACTTTTTACAGAATAGTCCAATTTTGATAATTCTTTTTTTAATCGACAGGTTATACCCTGAAGTGGGTCCCATAAAAAATTGGAAATAAAATTCCCACCCTAAGGGTAGGAAAATAGGGGTGACTTTTTGGTCAGTGGGACTTTTATGCACTCACAGGTTGCATTGCCGTGTTCTGTATTTACATTATAACTTTGGATACTTACTTACTTAAACATCTTTTGAAATGAAATAAAATAATAAACATTTCTGCCGAAAGACCTCCACTGCTGGATATAGGCCTCGCCCACAAATCGCCATACAGACCGGTCTTCTTGTCGTCCCTGTCAACCATGTCGTCTGATCACCTAATGCGGTGTGACCACTGACCACCTTGTGGGAGAAGAAAATAATAAAACCCTGAAAGAACTGAAAAGCATAAAATAAAACTTTTTAGCAAAAAATAAAACCGCCGAAAAAAAACTGTAAAGCATAAAATAATAATCGATTTACTAAGTTCTTAAAGTAATGTAGGGTATATACCAAGTAATTTTGAGTCGGCGCCACAGATTCCTCGTACAAAGATCACTAAATTAGGTACCTTACATTTAAAGAAATAACCAAAATTAGTGCACTACCGCGCATCAATCTTTACGTAATTATGGAATTTGCTTGTGTGGCGCGCCGACTTAAAATTACTTGGTATTATACCCTACATTACTTTAAGAACTTAGTAAATCGATTATTATTTTATGCTTTTCAGTTTTTTTTTCGGCGGTTTTATTTTTTGATAAAAAGTTTTATTCAATTATGTTTTCAGGAATCAGTCCTGTTTAACAAAGCCTACCGTGTGTTAAATTTTCCTCCACGATAAAAAAGTAACCGTGTACAGACTAGTCGACCCGGCGAAATTCTTACCGCCTTCTAAAATATTATACCTTCCTCGTGGAATCACGGGTTAGGATTCTATCTATTTAAAAAAAGACCGCATCAAAATCCGTTGCGTAATTTTAAAGATCTTTAAGCATACTTACACAGAGAAAGCGGGAAGCGACTGTGTGTGACTAATATGTAGTGTTTTTACATTTCTGTGCGTCGCTCAGTTGGCAGTAATGTGGACTGAGTAAGCGTGTGCACCTGAGTTCGATTCCCGGGCGGGGCGAATATTGATATGATGAATATCGATGTTTGTTTCCGGTCTGGGTGTAATGTTCGTCACTGTGTGTATTTCGGGTACCCTAGATACAGGTTCATCCTACTCTGAGTGTGATGTGTTATTATGATGAGTATTATTATTGTTCTCACCTCGTTTTGCTGCGAGCTGAAAGCGTCAAACGACACGCACTGCGAGAACCCCTCCACGTGGGGGTGGCGCTGCACGCGGAACACGACGCTCTATAAACGAGATTCCTAACATTATTTTATGCCAAGGATCTTCAAACAATAATACTTCAGAAGGATCAAACAAGTCGCAAAAATTGTCCTCTGTTGTAAGCTCCTTTAGCACGCTGTATGTTGTTGCACTGGAGATGTCAAACGAACCATCTAAATGAGCTCCGGTAAATAAATCATTGTGCCGTCCTATGTGCTGTTCCTAGGTACTTGCGCCCCCGCAGCACGACGGACCATTTGTCGAATCTAACTGTCACTTTTGATCACTTTTGACATTTTAATGCGGGAAAATGTATGGAGATGATCGACAAAAGTATAGATACGACAAATTCAACAAATTGTCCGTCATGCTGCGGGAGCTGATATAGTTATAGATCCAAGCCTAAAAGAGTTAAGGATCACACTTCTCAGGATATACGAGGCTAGTTTCTCGAGCTAGGATGGCAAACTAGTGTAGTTAGCTAGCAAGCTAGTACTTCTGGCTTCGTGAACACAAAGCTATCTTCTTTCTCATGCTAGTGCTAGTAAGCTTGTTTACAGTTTAATAAAAAATACTAGCTTGCTATTCTAGCTCGAAAAACCCGTGCATTCCGGGAATTACAATATGTATGTCGGTGGAGCCTCTTCCTGATCGTCCCTCCCTCTCTAACATAATGTAGAGGTATCTAATATAAAAAATATATGTGTATGACCAGGGGTAGCTATTACGGCCGCATTTGCAATATTGCTTTTCGTCCTCTAGAACGTCAAAGTCAATGCAAAAAAAAGTGCAAAGAGGACGAAAAGCGATATTGCAATTGCGGCCGTAATAGTACCCCAGTATCAATTCAAAAAATCCAGTCAGTTAAAAAAAATCTGGAAAGGCACATCCAAGATATCGAAAGGATAACCATTTCAACTGGTCTAAAAATTCTATGGAATGGCACAGTTCATATTATTATTAATTTAATTTAATGGACTTGACTCCACTTCAGTGGAGTATTTAGCCAATGTTAAGTTCACAAATCTATCAATCAATATATATGTCACCGGAAAATAATAAGATTCGCAAGTTTATAAATTTCCTAGGAAATTTATAAACTTTCGTAGGATTCTAAACGAGAGATAAATTGAATTATTTTACGCCCACTTTTTCGCAAATTTATAAATTTTCGACGCGTCGTAGTAAATTTATAAACTAACGGATATCAATCCGTAAGATTCTAAACGGATCGACCAATCACAGAAGAGCTTTTAATTTTACGCTTTTTGAAATACGGAAAATAACACACTGCTCTCTGATTGGTCGATGTTGACAGTGAAAATGCTTGCGTCCATAGACTCACGTACAATCAGACTTGCCAAACAATTCGATCACACTAAAAGTATTTTTACTGATACTAAAAACTAAGTAGGTTTATAGGTTAATATATGACCGCTAATGTGCGAAATTCAGTAAAAGTGCACTAACTGGCTGAATCCGTTAGAGTTCGAAATAATATGTTGTTCTCAACATTAACTAGGTAATCTGCAAAATCCCTAGGTAATCTACAGAGTTAACGACTAAGTTAAGTGCGAAAAATTGTTGCCTTAGATTTCAGTTTAACACAGGTAACCCAAGCTCCGCTCGCTTCGCTCGCTACGCTGGTTAAAGATCACAAGCCAAACCTAACCTAACCTACAATTTTGCCCTAGATTTGAATTTTCGGTCGGAGTTATCTGTTTTCCGCACTTTAACGGCGAGACATCTGGTAATACGCACATTAACTAGGTAAAGTGTGGATACCCCATATTTCACATAAAATTTCGCACATTAACTGACCTAAACAGTTAATGTGCACTTTGCCCGGAAAGTGCACATTAACGTATTTCGCAATATAACGGTGACAGATATAATACAAAAAGTAACCTTGTATTATAGGTACCCATCTAGTAGGTGGTTCCCTATTTCACTTTACAAAAATAAAACATTTTGGGCATGGCTACCATAAAACTTTCGTAGCTCTGTGGTAAATTTCAATTCATTATACATGGCGTTTGGTTATTGGTTACTTATTATTTTACGAGTGAGTTTAGTAAGTTTATCAATTTACGAAAATGTAGCCGTAAAATAATACAATTTATCTCTCGTTTAGAATCCTACGAAAGTTTATAAATTTCCTAGGAAATTTATAAATTTACGGTTCTTGTTATTTTCCGGTGACATATATAAAACTCTTCCGTTACTGACTGACTGACTGACTGACTGACAGACAACGCAGAGCCGAAACTACTGGGCGTAGCGGGCTGAAATTTTGCATGTAGGTTCCTTAGGGAGTTTAGGTGAGCACTAAGAAAGGATTTCCCAAAATTCCCATGGGAACGGGAAAAAACTGGATTTTTGTTTTTATCCCGTTGTCTGTGTGAGTGTCCGCCATTTTGGTCGGCAGTGGCGGACACTCACAGACAACGGGTTATGAGAAATCTACGCGAGTGAAACCGCGGGGCAGCTTCTAGTTAGCTTATATAAGACTGGGCTTAAAGCCCGGCAACGTTGTACGATTATTATAAGTTTAATAGAGGCTGCCCCGCGGTTTTTCCCGCGCAGATTTCTCATAAACACTAAAATCCCGTTTTTCCCCGTTCCCATGGCAATTTCGGGAAATCCCTTTTTAGTGCTCACCTACACTCCCCAAGGAACCCACGTGCTAATTTTCAGCTTTCTACACCCAGTAGTTTCGCCTCTGCGTTGTCTGTCAGTCAGTCAGTCAGTCAGTAACGCAAGAGTTTTATATATGTCGTAGTAAGATTTGATAATTAGGTTTTTTGCAAAAAACCTAGGGATTTAGGGGTAAACTCTTATTCTGATTGGTTCGTTAAAATATCCTTGGACGCTACAGAGAACCAATCAGAATAAGAGTTTACCAGCAAGCAATAAATCTAGCCAATCAGAGTTAAGGCAGGTTTCAAATTTTTCAATTATACTAGGTTTTTTGCAAAAAAAAACTGCTTTACGTCAGGATGACTGAAAAAAAAGTAATGCTTATATCAAATTATCCGGGTTTTCGCAAAATAATTATCAAATCTTACTACGACATATATATTGATTGGATTATTGTTTTAAAGCCCGCTAACAAAACACGTGGTTATAATCCGCACAGTTCATAATAACAGATCCTCAATCGAAAATTTGCCTATAATATAATCTCGCATAAAAAACGGCACGAGATTACTTCTCAAGTTTAAATCATATCACCGTCGCGCTCCGCCAGTGACCGACCACCCTACTGAACCCAGATAATAAATGAGGGATAGTTTATTTGACAAACAAGCTGTCAACGATACTGCGGATATTGCTTTCCGCCCACAAAAGCCTTTCTCTGTGACCTGCCAGCCCACTCTGTGGCCTGATGCTGGGAGATATTTTACTACCATTATATTATGTATACTTATACATTTAGTAACCGTGTTATTCATAAAGACACAGTAGATTTTTAAGAGCCAGTTTACAACGATGCTAGCGCCATTCGCAAAATAAAATTAATATCTTCTAAACTAAGGCAAATATCAAAAATGTGGCACAGTGTGACACTAGATAATGTAGCCTAGTATTTTTAGGGAACTTTTGTATAGCTTTTAGGTTAAAGGCCAAAGAAAGCTACAAAGTGTTGTTAAAAAAGTGGCCACTTTTAGCAACAATCTGTGTATAATTTTGTTCTTTTAAGTTAGGGGACTACTTAACTGTGCGAAAAATACTAAGCAAGATTATCTAGTGTCATACTGTGCCACATTTTTTATAATTGCCTTAGTTTAGAAGATATATTTTTTTTTCGGGAATGGGGCTAGCATCGCGGTAAACTGGCTCTTAAGTAGCTTTACGGAAGGTCTACGTCTCTGGTTTGTTCTATGGTAAATACGAGACATCCAGTCTAAATTGACACACGTCAAATAACTTGAATGCTCTTTAACTTTTTATGAATAACGGGGTAAGTATATTAGGTTCTTTTGTATATAAAACCAAGTACTATAAACTTACTAATAGTCGATAAGGCAAACTTCATTGTGCATTCACGTACATACAAAGCTTGTACCAAAGAAAATACCTGCGCGGACATTCGCGCTGGAGGCTGGAACAAGCGTCTATGTCCGCGCAGGTATCGTCTTTTATATTAGTCCAAATTATTACCTGAGTTACTTTTTTTTTTAAATGAGAATATACACAGTAGATTTTTTTTACCTTTGACATGCGAAATCGCCGACTTAGAAAATCGCTTTTTTGGGGAAATTTACTTTAATGTATTTTTATTTATTTAAATGTGTATATTATCATGAAATAAATTTTGTAAATTGTAGTAGGTATAAAATGAAGTATTCTTGTATAAAAATCGCCACTTTTACATTTTTTATATTATTAAGTTCAGATTCGTATGGCGAATTATTTTTCGAATTGGTCCAGTAGTTTTAGAGCCTATTCCATTCAAAAATATTCAATTCTTATCTTTCCTATATAAAACATGTGTACCTAGATGTAGATTTACTCTTGGTACAAGATACTCAGAAATCGGTTAAAATCAATTACAATTTAAAAAGTTAATTAAAACATCTGTTTATTTTAGCAGGCAGGTGTTCTTCCAAGACGCTCAAGACACCGATCCGGTATTACCTACAATGCTGCCTTGATTAAAAACTCTATAAACTTGGCCAAACAAAAGCAGGATGTAATTTAATTCCTTCCGGAATACTGAACGGAACTCCGTTTGAGTATGCCTTAAAGAGGGGTAGGTAGGTAGGTATCTAATAACTAGCCCTTTTCTAAACCCTTAAGAGCCAGTTTACCGCGATGCTAGCGCCATTCTCGAAAAAATATATATCTTCTAAACTAAGGCAAATATCAAAAATGTGGCACAGTATGACACTAAATAATCTTGCTTAGTATTTTTTAGCACAGTAAAGTAGTCCTAACTTAAAAGAACAAAATTATACACAGATTGTTGCTAAGAGTGGCCATTTTTAGCAACACTGTGTAGCTTTCTTTGGTCTTGAACCTAAAAGCTATACAGAAGTGCCCTAAAAATACTAGGCTACATTATCTAGTGTCATACTGTGCCACATTTTTGATATTTGCCTTAGTTTATAAGATATACTTTTTTTTGCGAATGGCGTTAGCATCGCTGTAAACTTGCTCTTAACTTGTCAAATCAACATCGAGCTATACTGCGGTGTACTGCGCTGTGCTATGTTTAGTCAACTCGCTCGTCTAATATTTTAATGAGGATACACAACACACAAACTATGCTATGCTGCGCTGTGTGAGACTACGCTCTGTTTAAAAACGCAGCAGTCTCGATCGAGGCGAGCCAAGCTGTGCCGACCTGTGCCCACTACACGAGCTACTGATTACTTCTAATACAGTGAGCTAAGCAAAGCACACACAGTCTGATGTTGATTCTGAAAAAAGTATAGCACAAGGAAGTAAAAGCGCACCATAGCTCGGTGTTGATTTGTCAACTAATTTGACTATCATCCAATGTTTGATCAATATCTTGCACATAACACGTACAGTGGCGAACACGATCGGCGTAACACTTCCGGTTTTTTCTGTATTGCAAAATAGCTCTTGTTCTTTGGTAATACAGTCTAGGGCAGATGAAACCATAGACAAATCTGTTACGGCCTCCTAGTCCGTGACTGTACAATAATAAGCTATATCGGGGTATAAAACGTGATAACTGACCAATGTTAAATTGTCCACAAAAGTGGTTTTGCAAATTGCAAAGTACGCAACAGGCTACACAAGAATTGTACTTGGATTTTCATGAGTAATAAAATTATCAGTAAACGGGTGGCTCGACCGTAATTTATGTTTTAGCTAGTATATTTTCTTATCGTACAGTCACGGATCGTAACAATGCTGTCTATGGTCTCTTGCGCACTAGACTGAATTATCAGGTAACAATTGTCACTTTTTAACCGACTTCAAAAAAGGAGGTTATCAGTTTGACCTGTATGTATGTATGTATGTATGTTTGTCCGCGATTATCTCGCGTTTGGCTGAACCGATTTTGATGCGGTTTTCAGAAATGTATTTGTTACATTCAGGAGAAGGTTTTAGTACCTATTTTAACCGACTTCGAAAATAGAAAGTTCTCAGATTATGTATGTGTCAGTTTGTTAAGGGCGGGTCTCTTTTTGCAAAAAAGAAATTATTCAAATTTAAGTTGGAAAAAACGAACAGCAAGTGTTTTTTAACCGACTTCAAAAAAGAAGGTTATCAGTTCGACCTGTATATGTATGTTTGTCCGCGATTATTGGGCTTTTCTTTGCAATTTTTTGGCAACAAAAAAAATGGAAGTGTTTCGTTGAATGAGCCCGTGATTGTACAGTGGCGGTCTAGGAGGCCGTAACAGATTTGTTTATGGTTTCGTCAGCCTTGGACTGTATTGCCAAAGAACAAGAGCTATTTTGCAATACAGAAAAACCGGAAGTGTTACGGCGACCTAGACTAGCTGCCACTGTACCTACCTGAGGCAGACTGCAAGCCAGTGCTAGCAGCCAAGCTGCAAACAGCATCTGCTTGCTGCGCCGCCTGGCGACCGGGAGCCGCAGAGGGTGCAGCACGGCGAAGAACCTGCAAGAGTTATTATTACTAGTAGACCCGGCGAACTTCGTACCGCCTAACCTATTACTGTTTTGTGCATGAATTGTACTCATAAAACTTCACTTAAGGCTTGCTGCTTCAAAAATTTGTATTTTTGAGATTTTTTTAAACAATCTGAGACATACAAAATTGATGTCTTCATTCTGAAAAAAATATATGTGTTAGTTAAGGATCTAATCTAGTCATCATACTAAAGGGAAACAGGATCAAATTAATTTTAGTTGATAGAAAAAAATCTCAAAGTTACCCCTTTTTGTTCCGTTTTTTCCATTTTATTTTTAAACCGCTGATTGTGTTTATTTGATTTTTGGAATGAAAATTGCTGACCTTAAATTTTAGACATACTACTATAGTAAGAATTTTTAAGTTTAACGAAAAGACAAAAAACCAGCAAAAACTAAAAAAAAACATCGTTTTCGCGCGGTCCGATGCCATGCCGCGCCGCTCCCTACCCCGTCAGTACCCTTGTGGCCACGGCCGAGGCCGGTTTTGTGTCAAATTTTTGTTTTCGCGCTCTCGTATTTCGTTTTATTTTTATTCAAATGTAAACAAATTTTGACAACAGATGTCAAAACAATGAACCATAACATCTGATTAGGATCTGTATGGAGCTGAAAGAAACCAATTTTGATACCGATATTACATTTATAAAACCGTCGCATTACAAACTTACCTTTTTTATTCCCACAAATAAAGCTTAAATCATAGGGTACTTATATAGTTATATCATATCTTTGTTAGTTCTGTGGTGTTCACAATATTACGTGGTATACTTACTCAAATTACTTTAAAAAGGCAGTAATTTATGTCTTAATAGAAAATGTTTCCTTTTTATTTAACGCTTTTCGGTTTTTTCGGCTGTTTAATTTTTTGATGAAAAGATTTTATTTTTTGCTTTTCAGTTTAATTTTAAGGAATTACCCCCCCCCTCACTTCAAGGTTCACCTTCACCTCAAATCACTCTCCAAACGCTGGTCTCACACCCCTGAAGGTGGTCAGACGACCTGGTAAAGGTTGCGGCCTATGTCCAGCAGTGGACGCTATCGTGTGAGATCGGCTGCTTAAAATCAAAACCTAGTAACTCGTTTTAACAAAAATGTTCAGGAGAGCCAAAAAACGGGTCGACTACTTTAATTCGTTGCCCCGAAGAAACCAGACGCAATAGCAATTTCGGTGTTTGACCAAAAGTTTGACTATATTGTTGACTATAGTCACACTTAAATCGATCAAACTATTTTTTTTTTTAATTTACCTAAATATGACAATGAAAACAATTTCAAAACATAGTATTTCACACTTAGTTAATTAACTAAGTGTGAAATACTGTGTTTTGAAATACAATCTCTGAGTTAATTCTCTACTTTTTAAAGCATTTTATATTTTTAGTTGTACGTTTCGAATGAAAAATGTTATTTTTTGAAGTGCATTCATTTAAAAGTTATAAAAGTGATTTATTTGTGGCAGAATTAAGTTTTGTTTACGATTTGGTTACGACTCGTGGTTAATTCAGCCAAAGGACCATGCAAAAAAATGTATGGGCAGTGTCCCATCCCATCAACAGACATGGGACAAGTTTCAATATCATTATTACGTCCCATGAAAAGTCAGTACCAATTTTTAGTTCGGAATTCGACGGGGTTTTTTTTTTAAAAAAGACTTTTGACAAAAATAAAGTATTTTTATTTTAAAATAAAAAATTACATTTTAGACGATAATTACAAAAAGCAATTGTTCAACTAGACATTTTAAGTATTAATAACACAAAAACATTTGTGCAAGTAGACACTTAATAACAACAGAACTATTATCCAGACAAAAATAACGTTATATATTTTTGTAATAAGCAGAAGTATTTTTTCTGTGTTATATTGATTATATCGGTGTTATATGTGTGCTTGTCAGTTGTCTAGAACTCGGAACACAATCTACACTCACTTTTGGACTAGACTATAAAAATATTAAGGTGAGATTAAATAATTATGCAGGTAAAAATATCTCATTCCTCATAGGAATTATGGCCGGACGATTGAGGCACAACACGCCGCGTCTTCGTAAAGGAGGCCTTAGGGTGTGATTTTAGTTCCAAATAAAAAAAGTTATCAACTCAAACTATATCGTTATTTGGTTAAAATTAAAATAACCAGTGGTGTTTTATTTATATTGAGAAAACACTACAAAAAGGGTTTACTTTGATATTTATTTCTACAGAGTGAAATTCATTACATCTTGTTACTTTTTAATAACTTGTCTAAACTAAATCCTACATCTATATTTTTCAGAATTAAGAAATCTGTTTTATATTACTCAGATGGTTTAAAAAAAACTCGTTAAATATTACAAATACCTTACCTAAACGCAAATTCTTGTTAGCTGAAACGAAAATCGGAAAGAAAAATTGTGCGGTAGGTATAAACATCTCGATTTAACTTCGGCTTGTATGAAAAGTAATAAAATTTAAAACTGCCGCGACATTTCGCATTTCGACGCGCGCATGACACAGCTGCGAGGGTGGGGGACCCTCATACCTAATTAGGTAAGAAGCTTCAAAGTACAGGGTCTTAAGGGTGCCTTCACGTACTGTTATGGGGTCTCTCCCGCGGGACTTTTAAAAAAAAAACTTTGTTACACTCACAATGGTTTATTAGATATTGGCAAGTTTACAACACGGCGGTTACGGTAAGACTGACTAAAACTGTTATGCACTAAAACATGAAAGTTCAAAAATGATGATCGACAGAAAATAAAATGGAGAAATAATTAATTTAATTTAACAAACAATGGAATTATCCAGAATGCTGATAGAGGTTAAATTCAATACTATATTAATTTATAACAGCTCCCCCTTTTAGACGAAGGTTATACAAAAAATAACCGAAGGATGAAATTTTATACAAAAATAATGAAGGGTGAAACTGTATGAAAAACCTGTGAGTGAGTATACAATTAAAAAATATTAAAAAGATAAAAAGAAAAATTAAAATTAATAATTAGACAAATTACGAGTGGATGATCCACATCTCTTAAATGTAACAAACTTATCTTTAGATAATGAAAGTTCAGGCAAGCTTTTAATTGACTTATGATCATTTTCGGAATCATCTGAAATTTGGGTAAGTTCAATTGAGGTATGAATATCATCCTTTTTAACAGTTTTATTAAAACATTGATTATAAATTTTAATGCAATTAGAAGCGTCCTGATCTTTATCTTTAAGATTACGATTAAAACAACGCTTATATATTTTATAAAGTAAAAATCCAAAAATAATAAAAACTACAAAATAAAAAGTAACTGAATAATAAGTTTCATATTTAACAAAATGCGATTGGTTTTGAGCTTGATTTATCTGATTTTCTAAATGATCTAATTTATGAGAGGCATAATTTAAAGATTCTAAATTTATGTTTGACAAGGAAATCGGAGATAAATTGTGAATACTATTATTGATTAAACTTCTTTTACAACAGTCATCTTCTGTAATATCAAAATCGATTGAAAGTTGATTCGGTACAGTTGAAGTAAAAACACGAGTAGGTGTAAACTGTAAAATCTGAAAGTATGCGACACAATCATTTTCAAGATGTAAAATACCTGTACCTGAAAGACTGTAATCCTTAATTTCGTTTGAACATTTAACTGTAAGTTTAAGAGGTTTAGATTGGATAAATAAATGATTACCATTATGTAATTTTTGCCATAAATTAATATTACCATATAATAACTTAGAATTACAAATTTCCGGAAGTGACAAAGTAACTTCAGTTAAAAGTTTAGTTTCACATGAAGGATTATTAATTGTACTCAAAACAGAAACAAAAGGGCAAATAATATAATCATGACTAATAGTTTTACAATCACTAAGGCTATCTAAAAGTGCATAATTCAATCTGTCATCTGTTACAGCCATGAAAAGTTTAGTAGGTTGAATGAGAGCATAAGTTTGGAAACTTTTATCGTGAGGGGTAGGCAGAGCTACATTTTTATAAACATTAAACTTCAAAGGGTTGATTAAAGGGATTTGTAAAATAAAAATTAATTTCTTATTAAAATAATATGATGTCAGCTTAGACACATCAATAATTGTATGTATATTATCTAGGGTAAGAGGGACAGGAAAATCAACATATTTCTGAATTGATTTACTATTAGTAGATAATTCATCAAATAACCTAGAAGGGGTAAGTATATAAGGGTGTAAAATATTATACTTAGAAAATAAAATAGAGTTTAAGATAGCATCTAAAATATTAGAAATAGCTAATAAAGAACTTTCGAGGACATTAACTAATCCGTTAATCTTAGCAACATTTATAAAATTATTATTTATTCTAGCATTATCTGAAAGTACTAAATTTAATTTCATAATTTGATTATTAATTTTTTCTTCGTTATCATTAAGTTTACGCATAGAAACATTAAAATTATTTATAGTTGATTGAATAACATGAATATTATCCTTCATTAAAGAAAACATTTCGTTTTCGTTTTGTTTACAAGCAGAGATGGCAGCATCATATTTCCTGGCATCCTCTGCATCCATAGTACCAAAGAAAAACTTTAAAATTTCACCACCGAACTCTAATGATCTTTTAAAACGAGTCGGAGGTTCTAAAGAAATAATGTGAAATAAAGATTCGTATTTAAGTATGTCAGCATTAAGTAAAATTTCTAAAGGACTAAAAGTGTCTTTACAATCAACGTTATAAGCTAAGCTTGAAGCTTGCTTGCAAAGATAAGAAATACTAGTCATAGATTGTTGAACTTTTTCTAAATAAGGCTTGATGGGCAAGACCTCGACATGAGTGACGACATTCCAGTAATCATCATAAAAATAAGCAACAGAAGTCGGGTCAAAATAAATTCCTGGACTGTGAATGATTTCAGTTATAAGTGGCTCTGAAACAGATGCCCGAAATTGTAGAATCCTGAAACAAATATATAAATAATAATCTATCAAGCCGGTTTTAATTCGTTAACGTGATATTTCACGTGTTTCCTATTAACACAAATAGTAACGTTATTTTTATCGTAAACTTTCATAATTTTGAAAGGTCCTTTCCAAACAGGGGACAATGCTTTGCGGAGTCGATGATGCTGTTTTAAATATACAAAATCTCCAGTTAATTTTCTTAGTTGAAGCATCATAATAATTTTTAGAAGACTCTTTACTTTTAAGAATATTTTCGAGAGCTCGTTCTCGGCTGTATCTCATTCTGTATTGGAGAGCTCGAATGTACTCTTGATAAGTAGTACCATTATTAGATTCAAAAACACTACTAGGGATGGACGGTTTATAACCGTAAAGTAACTCGAAAGGAGTGAACTGTGTTGTACAGTGTGGAGTAGTATTATAAGATAGAATAGCTGTAGCGAGATAACAATGCCAATCGGATTGATTGTCATTAACGAAAGTTTTTAAATACTCTTTAAGAGTTGCATGGCTGCGTTCAAGCGCGCCATTTGTTTGTGGATGATACGGAGTAGAAAATAGAGATTTAACTTTAAGAATATCTGTTAATTGTTTAAATAACTCAGAGGTAAAACATGTACCTTGGTCGGTAAGTATCATCTTAGGAAAACCAAATAAGGAAAAGAAATGAATTAAATTAGAAGTGATCATGGGGTAAGCGCAAGAAAATTTAGTTAAGTCATCCTGAAGAGTTAAGATAAATTTAAACTTTTGAAGTCCAGCCTCAGGCAAAGGGCCAACAAGGTCTAGAGCTAACCTTTCAAAAGGTTTAGTACTGGATGAAGTTATTACCATAGGAGCCTTGTTACAAGTGCGTAATGGCTTATTAATTTTACAAAGGGCACAATCTTTAACAAAACTTTCAATGTCTGAACGCATGCCTTTCCAATAATAAGAGGCCCTAATTCTGTTAAACATTCTTTGAATGCCTGGGTGACCAGCTATAGTGGTACCGTGATTTTCTTTTAAAATTCTAGGAACCTCGGCAGGGGTTGGGTAAATAATTTGATTTTTATAGATATGAATTTTAATATAAGTGCCATGAAAAATAAATGAAATCATATTATAAATTTTTGTAAATGATAATTTTGTAAAAGGTTCTGAAAAATCTGAGATAGCGAGATCTGATTGATCTTTAGAGATAACAATATCTCGTAACTTCATTAAAACTTTATAAATTATTCTATAAGACGTTTCGTCATAATGGTGAACTTTAGTAAATAAAAAGAATAATATTTTGTTAGTAGAATCGATAGCAAGCACGGTCTCGGGCTCGCGCTCGGCTGATAGCAAGTCAGCAGAATTGTCTACTAAAGACAATAATTGTTCACAATATGGCATAGAGTTATCAAAGTCTAGAGATGTCGGACAGGCGACTAATTTATGTTTAGTTAAATGTAAAGGTTCATTATGTTCTTCGATTTGAGTATCATTTGATACAGAATTTGTAAATTGTTTTTTAAAATATTGGTCATAAGAACAATTATGTAAACTCGAATGAGAAATGGCGTTGACTGGATTTCGAGATAGAGCATCGGCATTGGAATTTACTCTACCGGGTTTATAAACGATTTCATAATCGTACTCCTCTAACTTTAAACGCCAACGAAGTAGACGACCTCCAGGATCTTTGGCATTAAATAGCCAGACTAAAGGACGATGATCGGTAACAATTTTAAACTTATTGCCGTATAGATAAGGGCGGAAAGTATTAACTCCGAAGAGTATAGCTAGGAGTTCCTTCTCTGTTGAAGAGTAGTTACCCTCAGCCTTATTAAGGGTGCGAGACGCATACGCAATGGGCTTATCTTTTCCGATATCACCCTGTGAAAGAATTGCACCGACTGCGAAGTTGGAGCTATCTGTTGTAACAATAAACGGCTTAGAAAAATCAGGATATTGTAGTAAGGGTGCAGTGATCAATTTTTCTTTAAGAAAATTAAAAGCAATATCTTGTTCTTGAGACCATTGAAAAGGGGTATCCTTTTTTAATAAAGAAGTTAAAGGTTTTGTAACCTTAGAGAAATTCTCTATAAAATGGCGATAATAGCCAGTTAAACCAAGAAAAGACTTTACGTCTTTAGGATTTTTGGGAACGGGAAATTCGGAAATGGCCTTGACTTTTTCGGGGTTAGGAGCAACACCTTTATCGGTAATAATATGACCTAGATAAGAGACTTCACGTCTCAGAAATTCACACTTATCAGGTTGAAGTTTTAAATTAAATTCCCGAAATTTGTCAAAAATTAGTTTTAGTTTTTGGATATGGGTTTCAAGGTCATGGCTATAGACTATGCAGTCATCTAAATACACATAACAGTGTAAGCCTTGTAGGCCTGAAAGAACAGTGTTCATAAGTCTTTGAAAAGTCGAGGGTGCATTTTTAAGTCCAAATGGCATCCTGACAAACTCATAATGACCTGAAGTGCCATTTGAGTTAGTAACAACGAAAGCAGTCTTACTAGCCTCAAAAACGAGATAAGACTACTTCGTGATGAAATCAGAAATAAAAATTCTGAAATCCCGGAACTACACATGGAAATACTGGAGCTTAAAAAGCAAATGACAGACATTTCAACTACCCTAAATAGTAAACTACATGATCAAGAAAAAAGTATTGAAGCAAAGGAGCGGGAAATCAAGGAATTAAAATCCTACATAGGTGACCTTCGATATTCTATTAACAATGAAGCTCAAAAGTCACTGAAGAATGAACTAGAAATTGTTGGCATTCCGGAGACTAACTCTGAAAGCCTTTTCCATATTGTTTATACTGCAACAAAAAAAGTAGGCGTGGACATTACTGAGGAAGAAATAGACGGAATACACAGAGCAGGGCCTCGACGTGCTTCTAATCCATCGGAAGCAACTACAGCCAACTACTGTCGACCCATTGTGGTTAAATTTGTAAGAAAATCAAAGAGGGATTCTGTTTTGTCAGCTTCGAAAGGTCGACGAAATCTCACAACGGAGGGCATCGTTAACGGCCCTGAAAAAAAGGTCTATTTTAACGATAGGCTTACCAGTGAAAATCGCCGCCTCTTTCGTGAGGCCAGACAACGTGCCAAGGAACATGGTTTCCGATACTGCTGGTTTCGAAGGGGCTCTATCTTTGTGCGGAAAGCCCAGAAATCTCCAGAAGTCATCATCCGTGGTCAGGCTGATTTGGAAACGTGTTTTTTGGTCAAAAATAATAACAGTGGTCATGGTGTGGAATAGACTTTTAGTGCATGCTTTCACATTTGTTGTTTTTTTTACTATAGGTTATGGGATTTTATGTTGTAACTTTAATATTTTTAATATTTTTAAGATTTCAAAACCAAAAGCCAATTATGCTTCCATTTCACAGACCTCTCACACTCGTGATTACAATGCAGCATCTTATTTCAAAAGACAGTTGCAATCCTGGATTCATTATAACGTAAATATAAAGAATTAATATTTATATAATAAATTATTATGGCTATTTTAGAGACAGAATTGAACTCAGATATTGATAACGCACTGTCGGTTCCGTGCTATACCACAATTGCCGAAAATTGTAATGACTTTATACGCCAAAATCATCAGTTTAAATTGCTAACGTTTAACATTAGAAGTATACAGGCTAACTTCGATGGTTTCATAATTCTTTTTGAAAGAATAAAAATTAATTTTGACATAATCATTTTAACAGAGTGCCACTTGGCTGTAGGTACTGTTATACGATCGATTACAGGCTACTTAAGCTTTGGGACCACAAAATTTATCAACAAAGCAGGAGGAGTGGTTGCTTACATTAGGGAAGGACTTGAATATGAAGTTTCTGAGCCAGAACTTTCAGATGCTAATGGTCTTAAAATTGTGGTAGATAAAAAGTATTCCGTCTTTGGTATTTATCGTTCTCCATCTAAACGCGACATTACTGATTTTCTCAACGGCTTAGACATTGTTATCAGGAATAGTCAACTTACTACCGATGTTATCTTACTTGGAGACATGAATATTAACATTTTGGATGAATTTGATAACAGATCGACTGACTATCTCTGCCTTTTGTCAGAACTTGGTTTAAAATCGGTCATAAGTAACCCTACAAGGATAAAATCTTGCTTAGATCATATTTTTGTTGAAATAAGGATCAAAGCTATAGGAGTAGTATGCGAAAGCAGCGTAACTGATCACTACTTGGTAATGACTGGCTTAGATTCCAATGTTAAGAGACAGGTTATGAAGAATACCATTTACAAGACAGATCACAAAGCTGTGAAAGATTGCTTATCAAAAACGAACTGGTCAGTAGTTCTTGAATCTCAAAATGCATCCGATGCAACAGAGGAATTTATTAACATAATAAAATCAACAACCGAACAGTTCACTAGTATAAGGAAGGTAAGCAGATCCAAAGTCCAACTTAAAAACTGGATCACCCCAGGGTTGCTAAGATGTATAAGACACCGAGATCGCCTACATAGCCGAGCCAAAAAAGAACCCGATAATATTACTGCCCAGATTATTTATAAAAGATACAGACACTTCTGTAATAACTTGTTAAAAAAATTAAAAATGCAATCTCAAAAATGTGATTTAGAAAATAGCAAATATAATCCGCGAAAATTATGGAAGACTATAAAGGACATCTGCGAAATAAAACAAAAGAATAATTCCTCTAGGGAACTACTCCAAATATCAACAACAATTGATAAATCATTGTCCAGTTGCAACAGTTATTTTGCAAATGTAGGTAAAGAACTAGCACAAACATGTCTTAAAAGCACTAGTAAAACTGAAAATGAATTGACAACTCTAGCTACTAATAAAACATACAAAAGCCCTAATTCATTTTTTATGTTTCCGACGGACATTTTAGAAGTGGAAAGTATTATAAAGCAAATAAAAAATGACAGTGCTCCTGGATTGGATAATATAGGAC
The DNA here is from genome assembly GCA_951802225.1 of Euspilapteryx auroguttella. Taxonomy (NCBI): domain Eukaryota; kingdom Metazoa; phylum Arthropoda; class Insecta; order Lepidoptera; family Gracillariidae; genus Euspilapteryx; species Euspilapteryx auroguttella. The sequence continues at coordinate 9,271,839 of OX637657.1, read as the reverse complement.
CACCTCTCATCAAAAGCATCGCCAAAGAAATTTTACTTCCATTAACTCATATTATGAATCTCAGTCTTTCGACAGGTGAGTTCCCTAGATGCTGGAAGGTTGCAACAGTTGTTCCTATTCACAAGAAGGGTGATAAACATAACCCATCTAACTATAGACCAATTTCTCTACTTAGCGTTATATCAAAAATCTTAGAGAAAATTGTTAATAAAAGGTTAGTGACCTACCTTGAAACAAACAACATACTCTCACCAAGGCAGTTTGGCTTTCGAAGGGGAAAGTCGACAGAGGACGCAGTGACTGCACTTCTCGACACGGTGTCGATGGCCTTGGACCAGGGGAGAGCTTGTGCTGGAGTTTTTCTAGATATAGCCAAGGCCTTCGACACGGTCTCCCCGGCGATGCTCATTCGTAAGCTTGAATTACTTGGTATTCGAGGGGTTGCTTTAAAATGGTTCCAAAGTTACCTCAGCAACAGACAGCAAATTCTAAAAGTTGAAGGGCATATTAGCGATTTGCATAACGTTTCTTATGGTGTTCCTCAGGGGAGTATTCTGGGCCCTACACTGTTTCTCGTATATATAAACGATATATACGATATTGAGATCCTCAAGGAATCTAATGTCGATATAATATCGTACGCTGATGATACTGTACTTGTAGTCACTGAAAATAACTGGGAAAACGTGGCCCACTCTACAGAGGGTGTCTTGCGTGTTATGGGTGACTGGTTTAAACAAAACCTCTTGACATTAAATGCTTCTAAATCACAATATATTTGCTTTCACAAAACAGCAGCCTCGAGCCCTCCTAAACATTTTTCGTTAACGTTACATGCTTGTAACAATTGCCCCAACAGTATATGCATACCCCAGTGCACTCAATTAGAACAAGTATCTTCCACTAAATATCTTGGTATTATCTTAGATAAAAATTTAAATTTTAGGTGTCATATTCAAGAACTTAGTAAAAGAGTTAGGAAATTAACGGGTATCATGAAGCTCTTGCGCAACTGTGCTGACTACGCGACACTTAGAATGACTTACCAAAGCCTTTGCGAGTCAATTATTAGTTATTGTATTTCCATCTGGGGAGGAGCCTCTAAAACAAATATGATTCAACTCGAAAGAGCCCAACGGTCCATACTGAAAACTGCTTTTGGTAAACCTTTTAGATATCCTACAGCTAAATTATACCAGGATACGAAATTACTGTCTGTTCGTAAATTGTATATACTGAGAATCAGTCTCGCTTTTCATAATACTGCTCTATTGCAAAACTCAGACGCAACAAAACGACGTGTGAAAATTAATATTGCTAGTGTTAGGACTGGCTTTGCTACTCGGTTTAAAAACTTTGCCTTACCTTTTGTATACGCTAGAGTCAACCGAAAATGTAAAATACTGGAATCTGGATGCAGTGTCAATGACGCTAAAACAAAAATTATAAACTGGCTTCTTGGACTGGATTACGACGAAAGTGAGAATATAATTGGCTAATCCAAAAATTCAAAATTGTATTGTATATTATTGATATTATTATTATTTATTTTATTTTTATTTGGAGCACGTTACTGCATGTTAGATGTAGGTTTTTATGAAAATCTGTTCTATCTTGCGAATGTTAATCCTAAAACATACTTTTCATTATCGAGGCGGGCTCTCGCGATACAGGCCTTCGCCTAGTGCAAGATCCGCAGTTAAAGCTTTTATTTCACTATATAAATAAAGTACTTAAATACTGTATCACTAAATCATACTTGTCAGATAAGATTGTACTTTAATCAATAAATTTTATTTTATTTTTTTTTTTTTTTTAACAGTAAATCCTGTTTTTGCTGCGTCAGCAGAATTTAAACAAATCTGATGGAACCCTGATACCAAATCAAGCGTTGAAAAGTACTTAGAATGACCCAGTTGGTCAAGAATGTCTGTTATAAGAGGGATAGGGTAAACTTCGTTAACAGTGACGTCATTTAAACGACGATAATCAATAACAACACGCCACTTTTGTTTTCCAGAAGCGTCCATTTTTTTAGGAACGACCCATACGGGAGCACTCCATGGAGAAATTGAAGGTCTAATAATATTTTGAGCAAGCATCTTTTGCATTTGATTTTCTACCTCTTTTTTATGAATTTCAGGAAAGCGATACGATTTAACGTGAATGGGAGGGGCATCACCTGTGTTGATAGAATGCTGAATTGCATTGGTACATGTTAAAGGGTCACCTTCAAGGTAGAAAAGGTCGGAATATTGAGTGCAACACTCTAAAAGTGCTTTTCTTTCTTCGGAATTTAAATGCTCGTGGCGAATTTGGCGTTGAACCCTATCGGAAAAACCTTCATTAGAGGCTGAGAATACATTCGAAGTTGAATTTTGAGAATCGACAACTGAAAAATCAATAGGCGTAAGACGAACTTTAAAATTGTCAATATTGATTGGAACTTCTAAAGTGTTCAAAATAGAAACGTTAACTCTATGGTTAGGTTTAAGTTTCACTAAACAGTTCGCTAAATAAACGCCATCACAAACTTTGTGGTCTAGAACCAACGCTTCCTGTAAATTATTTAATTCTGAAATGTCATTTGACACGGCGCACTCTATAACGGCTTCGGAACGCGCAGGTAATGTATAGCTAGGAATGCTATAGCAAAAGGGGATTGAAAACCCTTGTATTAACAAAGTTCTAGATGAGTATTGAATGTCGATTTTAAAATGGTCGATAAAATCACTACCAATAATGCCATGAAAAGGCAAGCGAACAGAGTCGCTTATCGCATGAAAAGTATAATCCAATGGAACTTGCTTATCAGGTGAAACGCGATAGGATAAGTCAAGCGAAAGGGACCCAAGAGATTCAACATGTGAATCGGTGTCATTTAGACCCTTAATTTTTATAATGCGGGACCCTAAAACTGGGTGCTTCTCTAAACAAGACAATTTTATAATTGAAATTGAAGCACCAGTGTCAATTAGAAAACAGAGAGGCTTTTCTGAGAAACTCGTCTGTAATAACACGTGAGGAAGAGAAACCTTAGGATTAAGATTCATAACTTTGAAAAAACCTTCTTCACATGTAGAATCTCTAGAAGGGGAACTCAAGCTATCTTGAGGGGAGAGATTCGTAGAAAACTCCTTATTTGGAGTATCAGAACTACCCTTAGAAAGAAACTCATTGTCGAGTAAAGGAGTAGTAGAAAGAGAATCTCTATGGGACGGACCCGAAAAACTCAAATTATTTTGAGGGGAGAGATTCATGGAAAACTCATTACGAGTATCAAAACTACGCGAAGTAGTAGACTTAGGGCTACCCTTAGGCAAAAACTCAGAGAGTGGTGTAGCCTTTTTAGAACTGGCCTTGGGGAAAAACTCACGAGGGAGGGGTAAAGGCGCAGATTTTTTAAAAATCGTGTCTTTTAAAACAGGAGAGGGCTCCGACGGACACGGAACCGAAACCTTTACAAGTTTAAATTATTATCATTTTCAAGAACGGCAGTGTGAACGGTAGCCTTATGTGACGGTGACGATGACTCACCTTGTTCGCGCTCCGTCTTATTTTTCAACTTAAAACACTCCGTAATAACATGCCCTATCTTCTTGCAATAAGCGCATGATTTATTTTTATCAAAATTACGAGTAGAAGGTCTATTGTTATGATGAACAGGAGGAGAATTAATCGCGTGGACGCGATGGCCTTCATTAAAAGATTGTCTTTTCTTTTTAAAACAATCAGAAACGGAATGACCGTTTTGATGACAAAAAGAGCATTGTAAAATTGCTCGCTGAGAAATTTTTGTTAAATTAAATAATTTCTCCTCTTCGATTGCGTGACTAATAGCATCCGACAAAGTTTTCGGATTGCGGCATCTGACAATGTGGGAAAATTTAGGGTTCATACCTAACATAAATGTGTTGAGGGCTAGGTCTTCCATTGCAGCAAGCCTACCTAAAAGTTCTTTCTTGTCAACACAGCTGTAATGGATGTCAGATTGGAGCCTGGTTAAGCAGGACTCAACACGCAAGGAATATTGCATCACATCCTCGTCGGCTTTTTGCTTGCAGTTTTGTAAATCTACAAGTAGGTGAGTTGAATGCTTTTTCTCACCGAAAGTGGTTTTCAAAAATGTTTTTATTTCAGACCAAGTGCTGAATTTTTTTAAGCAACAAGCTAACTGCGCTTTGCCTTCGAGCTGTGATATAATATATTTACATAAAACATCCTGTTGCTCTGTGCTCGCCAAAGAAATTGCATTTTCGCAATTAGTTAAAAATGCGGGGAGAGTTTCGCGATCCCCATTGTAAGGTCTAATAAATTTAGTTAGGACTGATAAAGTAACAGCTGCCATTTTTAACTGTTTAGGTTTTTTAGAAACGCTTTGTTTAGGTGCCGATTTAGATTCTTGTTCCGAACCCGATGACTCGTCAGCGGTATATTCGGGAACTGCCTCTGCAGACTGTTCTTTTTTTGGCAGGACCATTAGAAAAATTAAAAGAAATTAAATAATGAGCACAGTGCAATAGAATAAACAAAACAATAAAATTGTATAAAAATTGAAAATAAAAAAAATGTAAAAATGTAAACGACGAAAAGTCAATAAAAATGAAAAAATATAAAACGACTCACAGAATCACCAACAAAAACATAATTTCGGCGAAAAACACTGGGTGGTACACTACGATGCGCTGCGGCGGCGTCGGCGGAGAAGTCACGTAGGCCACTAAGATTCCCACGGGAACCTTGTGCTGGTGATGTTGGGAGCTTTACCGTAGACCAATGTTGCTGATGCCTTGCTGGTGCGGGCTCGCACAGGCAGTGGAGGCTGACCGTCGACCAGTGGCGACGACTAAGCTGGCGCAGGCTCCCTCGGGAGACTAAATGTCGACCAGGACGTTGTCGGCTGATGCTGAGCGGTGGCGCAGGCGGCGGAAAAACCCACACGACTTACTGTCGACCACTTTTTTTAAAAATCCCTTCCTAATGCGACAGAGACCGCGAGTTCTTTTAGATGCCAGATCTCACCGAAGCAAGATTTTCACTCTGGCATCCCACTTCTGACACCAATTGTTATGGGGTCTCTCCCGCGGGACTTTTAAAAAAAAAACTTTGTTACACTCACAATGGTTTATTAGATATTGGCAAGTTTACAACACGGCGGTTACGGTAAGACTGACTAAAACTGTTATGCACTAAAACATGAAAGTTCAAAAATGATGATCGACAGAAAATGAAATGGAGAAATAATTAATTTAATTTAACAAACAATGGAATTATCCAGAATGCTGATAGAGGTTAAATTCAATACTATATTAATTTATAACATAAAGGGTGCATATATGAATACGCTGAAAGACAATTGAAATGCTATTAAGTTAATAAAAGTTGTAGTGTTTTTTTCAATAAACACATGAAAAAATAATTAGCGGTACCTATTGGTCCAACCGTTCACGCGTATTGCCGTGAGCATGACAAAGAGAAATAGGGATTCATTTTTATTTAATTTTACTAGTCGACCCGGCAAACTTCTTACAGCCTTTTTTTTTTTTTTAGGCGGGGAAACTCCTAACGAGTACCCTGCGACCCCTGGGGGAGTCGCAAGGTTATGTGGGGTTCGCACCCACTAAAACCCCGCCGGTGTCCATCTCGGCTGTTTGCAAGGAGGTCACGGGAGATCTCTCGAACTTTGTGTTCAGCTCCGCGACCCCCTCCAGCATTGGCTGAGTAGCCTCTTCACGGGGGGACAGGTGGTGGTAGTCCCCCATGAGCGCGGATGGCTCTTCCTACACTCGACGACGGAACTGGACACCGCGTTCCGCCGCCCTTCTTGTTATATGACTACACGAGGCCCCCGCCTCGTGCACCCAACGACCCCGGGGTCCCCTCTTAGTCGCCTCTTACGACAGGCAGGGGATACCTCAGTCCTATTCTTCGCCCGGTACTGCAGGGCGTAACTTCTTACAGCCTTACCTATTACTATGTTGTGCATGTATTATAATTATTAACCTTCCATTTGAAAAGATCTATCGATTAAAACAAACCGCATCAACTTCCTTCCGTTGCGTAGTTTTAAATATTTAAGCATTCATAGTGACAGACGCGGAAAGCAACTTTGTTTTATACTATGCATTGATATGTGAGGGAAGGTAGGAAGGTAATTTAATTTATTGGGCGTTAAGTCAGTAGCTCCCAGCTCTTTGATCACTCGCTCGGAGTGTTTACATACTTTTCCGTGTAAAGTTCGTATAAAAAGGCAGCAAAAAATTTTTGCGATTAAAACCAGCATTATGAGTTTTCAGAAAATGTACCTACGCAAAAAGGAATAAAAGTAGAAAAAGATATTCCTCTTAAACAGCTTATTATTTGCTTAAAACTGCTGCTTAACGTGCTTTATTAAACGGAATGTTTGAAATTCTTCTGCCGGATGCAAGCAACAGGAAATTATATGTCCTTTGCAAAAAACATGCACTGGGGCATGGCACTGCATGACTTTAGAGATAATTACTTTATTTTTCTCATCGTGAAAGGAAAAAGTTCTTCATTTGTTTTTTTTTCTTCTCGTGCCTGCTGCCATGGAGTTATTAGCTGCAGTTCTTTTTAACCGACTTCAAAAAAGGAGGTTATCAGTTTGACCTATGTATGAATGGATGTATACATTTATGTATGTTTGTCTGCGATTATCTCGCTTTTGGCTGAACCGATTTTGATGCGGTTTTCAGATAAGTATTTGTTACATTCAGGAGAAGGTTTTATAACCAATTTTAACCGACTACGTAAAAGAAAAAGTGCTCAGTTGATGTGTATGTGTCAGTTTATTTAAAGAAGGTTCCTTTTTTGTAAAAAAGAAATTATTCTTTTCGAATATTGGCATTCGAATCAAAAAACTGTGACGCTAGGTACGCTACTGAGACTTTATGGCATTTTTTTTTTTCATATAAAAGTTTTAAGGTTTAAAGGTTAATTCAAAAAGTTATGTTAGTAAAATAGATAGGTGACAGTCAGATGTTCACAATAAAGATAATAATTTCTTTTTTTTTGAGAGACCCGCCTTTACAATTGAGTCATACTTAACTTACATAAACCTGAGAACTCCCCCTTTTCTAAAGTTGGTTAAAATAGGTACTTAAACCTTCTCCTGAATGTCACAAATACTTTTGTGAAAACCGCATCAAAATCGGTTGAGACAAACTCCAGATAATCGCGGACAAACATACATACATACATACAGGTCAAACTGATAACCTCCTTTTTTGAAGTCGGTTAAAAATGTCTTCCCACATTTGTTTAAATCACACCTCACCTGTCAACTGAGATGCAGACAAGTACGTTAGAGGAGAGGTAGAGGCCGAACGCGCGCAGTACTAGGAGAAGCTTGCACAACAGGTTGCCGGCCAGCCACGCGTTTGTGTACTTCCAACCGATCTGCAAAGAAAATTAGGTATATTTATATATTTACAAGGCGACCCGGCGAACTTCGTACCGCCTAATCTATTAGTATTTTGTACATGTTTAATACTTATAAACCTTTCACTTACATCACTCTATCTCCTAAAAAAACCGCATCACAATCCGTTGTGTAGTTCTAAATCTATGGGCTTACATAGGGACAGATGCGGGAAGAGACTTTATTTTAAAGTATGTTGTAATAATATAGGTGTAACATACAGCCCTCTGTGCAAGGCTTGTATGGAGGTGGATGAGACGGTGGAGCATAATGATGTTAGCCTGTCCAGCCACAATCGAAACTGCTGACCACCTAGGTGAGCTGTTGGAGCATCCTGGCCTCATCCTTCAGTTTGCTGATGAGCTGGGATGGCTCCTATAAATGAGGGGAAATGCACAATGGCTCCAAGCACGCGAGCTAAGTGCAGGCAATTCATGACCCCCACAAAGAAAAAGAAGAGGTATTTTCAAGACGTATCCCACACCACATACAGCCATACTACAGTATAATATATACCTAAGTACATAGCCATACGGGTTAGTCCCAATCTACTCCAAAACCATTGTTCTCTAATATATTTCACTTTCATAAATTGAGTCCCAAGTGACCCTAAAATTATTAAATAAAAATAAATAATAATATTTTCAATCGCACTCGACCGTTCGTGAGCGAATCTCGAGGGACAATATTTTGGCTTATCCTAAAATAAATCAACAGGTGCATCAATACATAGTATAAAATGAATCAATATCATCAATACATAGTATAAAACAAAGTCGCTTTCCGCGTCTGTCCCTATGTATGCTTATTACTTTAAAACTATGCAACGGATTTCGATGCGGTTTTTTTCAGAAGACAAAGTGATCCAAGAGAAAGGTTTATGTGTATAATACATGCACAATATAGTAATAGGTAAGGCGGTACGAAGTTCGCCGGGTTGACTAGTATAGTATAAAATGAAGTCCGTTTCCGCATCTTTGAAACTACGCAACGGATTTTGATACGTTCTATTTTAATGGAAAGAGTTCAAGAGGAAGGTTTATAAGTATAATACATGCACAAAATAGTAATAGTTCGCCGGGTCAAACAAATAAACTGAACTGAGAAACTGAATTATAAACTACACTCATGGCCCAGCATTTATCTACAAAATTATGTTTCCGATTCCTGGAATGGTTTATTTGCGCGGATCGGCCGCTCTAGTACAGGCTTTGTTTATGTAAAGGTAGTGTTTAAAGTGGTTTTAACGGTTTTAACCATCGGCAGGAACCTTTGACGAATACCTAATTAACAAAATAATAACAATCAATACCTAGTGAATAAAATAATTGAGCCAGATTCCGACCAGTGGCGGCGATCTGGACGAAATATTTATTGTAGGTTTCTTTATTTTCTTTTATTTATTTCAGTTTTCATCGCTTTTTTGTTTTTTTTTTTATTTTAGTTTAAATGCTTGTTTAATTCAGACTGTAAATATTCTTGTGTATAATGTAAACTAGTCGACCCGGCGAACTTCGTACCGCCTTACATGTTGGGCATATTAACGTTCCTCTTGAACACTCTATCTTTAAAAAAAAACGCACGTAAATCCGTTGCGGGAAGCGCCTTTGTTTTGATTATGTTTCAAATTAATATATATAAATCTCTTCCGTTACTGACTGACTTACTGACAGACAACTCAGAGCCGAAACTACTGGGCGTAGCGGGCTGAAATTTTGCGTTACTTGGGGAGAGTAGGGGAGCAATAAATTCCCGAAATTTTCATGGGAACGGAAAAAAACGGGATTTTTGTGTTTATGAGAAATCTGCGCGAGTGAAACTGCGGGGCATGCTCTAGTTTTAAAATTAACTTCTTGATATTATGACTATAGATTAGAGATTATTACACTTTACAACGTCTAAATGTACCCCAATACATTAAATGTAATTAGGTTTTAAGGAAATGTAATTAATTTTAAGGAATAGTTCTATTGGTTATTACGTTATAAGTATGCAACACTTTTATACAAGCCTGGCATTTAACATAAAGGTTTATATACTCTAATATTGTGTGCACTTTTGAAACCAACAACGGCAAATTAGAGAAAATAATTTCCCACGGGTTTCCAAATGCCACCAGCTACCAGTTTTAACAGCTTAGCGAATTGCGGCGCGGCGAGTGGAAACTTGAAAAGAGAGTTAACCGTTCTATGACATAATACATTACGATTTTAACAAGATTATTATTTACAGCGATGCTAGCGCCATTCTCGAAAAAATTATACCTTCTAACTAAGGCAAATATCAAAAAATGTGGCACATTATGACACTAGATAATCTTGCTTAGTATTTTTTGAGCACAGTTAAATAGTAAAGAGAACAAAATAATCCACAGATCCGCAACACTTTGTAGCTTTCTTTGGTTTTTACTTAAAATCTATACAAAAGTGCCCCAAATGTACCTTATCGAGAGCGAGCGCAAATTGATTTCGTAGCTCAGTTGGCTGTGACGTGGACTGTGATGACGGGATCACCAGGTTTGATTCCCGGCGGGGGCGATCATTGTTCCGGTGATATCGATGTTGGTTTCCTGATTTGGGTGTAATTGTTTGTCTTTATGTGTTTCGGGCACCCTAGATACAGGTTATACCTAGTTAGGGGCTCTTGAGTGTGATACGTTATTTTTTTATTGAAGTTTCGCCTAGTGTGGCTTAATCCGCTATTCTTTAACGTTACATTCATGAAATCTGCGTTGAAGGCTTCAGTTATTCAGTTATTGTTGCCACGAACAATAAAGATGCTTTGTGACATTTTATGAAAGCTTTGGAGCTTTGACTCTACAGAAAACGTAATGGATATTAAAACTAGGAGAAGACAAAATAGTATAGAAGAATTCAATGCGTAGAATATATAGGTACAAGAAAAAAAAGGCAAAAACTTTCCAATAAAAAAAAAGTTTTATTTTCATTACTTACTCAAAAGTTTTATTTTTACTTTAACTAATTTATTTTGTAAAGCTGTTGGGTTTTTGTTAATAAAGAAAATAAAAATAATAAAATAAAAATAAGAGCGCAATTTGGAATGAATTATGTATTTTCATGTATGTATATATGTAGGTTTGTAGAATGTCGAACTACCCTCAAACGCATATAAACTACGCACAGGTATTTATGCGCACGATATTTTGAGGATAAACAAAATAAATTATTTTATTTGAAAAGAAAACAGTTTGAAAATTTTAATTAAAAAAAAAAGTTGTAGGTATAGGTACCTACTTAATTATTATTCAATGGTTGTAATCGACATGTAAATTTCAATGGAACTGAATAATATTTGACATCAAAAGCCCTTTCCCAAAGGACTTACTTTAATCCAAGCATAACGAATAAAATTATTCTCACCAGTGTTTTAATTGAATATGTACTAAAATCATAAAAAAGGGTATGAGAGTCTCAAAAGCCAATATTTTCTAACCAGACCCATTACAAATAGGTAACTGTAAATATATTTCACAAATACATTTTCAGAATTATGTAGGTACAGCTTGGCATAGATCTATAGAAAACTAGAGGCTGCCCCGCGGTTTCACCCGCACAGATTTCTCTTAACACAAAAATCCAGTTTTCTCCCGTTCCCATGGGAATTTCGGGAAATCCTTTCTTAGTGCTCACCTACACTTAGGGCATGAATACCGGAATCTCGGAATCTCGTAATATCGGAATCTCGGAAGAATTTTCCGATATTTTCAATTTCGATATTGAGAAAGCCAATATCGGAATCTCGTCACAAAATATTTATTTTTATTTGGGTTGTTTTAAGAGTTCTGCATGGCTACAATATAAAAAGTACCCTGTAAATTCGTCAATTCTAACTTTTTTTTAATCAGAAACCTTCTTTCAAAGCAGTTCACTTAGGTATTTGGTACTTTGTACTGGTACAATGAATCTTTGAATGGTACTCACTTAGTAAAAAAAATAATAGATCAAAAAGTATAATTTTTTTCTTATAAAATTCAAAATCATATACTAATTCAAAAATTTTTTGTTTTTTCTTGCTCTCATTTGGTGTATAAAAAACCTAGAAACAGATCATCTGAGCTTGATTGCTGACTCCACAAATCATGTTATTCAAATTTAATTAAATTGTATACAGTTACGATTTAAATATTAGTTTCTTGAGTAATTTTTATTGAGTTTTTACGATTCCGATATTAATATCGGAATTCCGGTATTGAGATAAAATGTCCGATATCAGTATCGGAATTGAAAACCTTCCGATATTACATGCCCTACCTACACTCCCTATGGAACCTAAGTGCAAAATTTCAGCCCGCTACGCCCAGTAGTCTGCGTTGTCTGTCAGTCAGTCAGTCAGTTACGGAAGAGTTTTATATACAGGGTGTTTCTGACAAGGCGGTAATAAATCAAAGGAAGGATTCTGCTCACCATACCTAACAACTTTCCCAAAGCAACATGGGTCGAAATCTCAAAACAAAAATCAGCCATCCCGTACATTGACCCCGTCAGCTGATCGAACCAATGTATGGAACAGCTGTTTTTTTTTTGAGATTTTGACCCATGTTGCTCTGGGAAAGTTCTTAGTTATGGTGAGCAGAATCCCTCCTTTGATTTATTACCGCCTTGTCAGAAACACCCTGTATATTGATAATAGGGGCGCCACTTTATATGTGGACTAATATATATGTACTTTGTATATGTATGTACTTTGTATGTGTATAGGTACTAATAGTAGGTACTTACTGACACGGCAAACTTTTCTTTTTACCGCTTAACAAAAGTACTAAATTATACTAAAAGACTTAGGCAGACCCCTCATAAGGCGGTCTTACGACCTGGCGAAGGCTGCAGAAGTACAGAATGGGGGTCGCTCAAGACCGGTCGTTCTGGCGATTTCTGGGGTAGCCTATGTCAGCAGTGCACGTCTTTCATTTAAGATGATCTAATGTAGTAGGTACTCTAATTTTTTGAGAAAATTCTTAGCTAATCATAAAATAAAAAAGTTCATAATGGAAAATTTAGGATCCTGATTGTGAAATTATTTTTCAAATCGGTTCAGTGGTTTTAAAGCCTATCGCTTCAAACAAACAAGTAAGTTAAATTTTTAAACCCCCCCCCCCCCACCTCTCCCCACAAGTGGTCAGACTATTTGGTGAAGGTTGGGGTCATAATCTCTTAAACTTACGATAATACGTAACTTTGATCCTATAGAAGGCGTAGAATGAAGATAATATCAAAATTACGAGAATCGCAATTCTTCTTAAAAGAGTAGTAGTAGAATAGTAAAGAAGTATAATCGTAAGTTTAAGAGATTAAGGGTCCCTGGAAGAGATTATTTCAAGATTTGTGGGGAAGCCCTATGTCCAGCAGTGCATGTCTTTCGGCTGTGATGATGATTATGATAACAGAAATGTTAATCTACATAATCCAGTTTAGAATAAAAAAGGCTATTTTTTTTTATTACGGCTAACTTTGCCGTATTTTCCGAATTTAAACTGAAACAAAATAGGATCATTCCAATTATTCAAAATTCGACAAACAAAACAGCGGAGAATTCTGTTCAATCATTATTGTAGACAGCTATAGTCTGGTTAGCTTAGCTAGTAGGGTACATGTTTTATTTTCCTTTAATTAGGCGTAACATAACTTTTTTCTCTTTGCCTAGGCATTCGTGACTTTCATGAAAAAAAAAAGTCCAGTAGTTCCAGAGAGTACATAGTAATAGATATAGATATTAAATAGATAGCAAATTCTTCTAAATGTTTTTTTTTGTGTTCACTAACCAGTCGGTTTTTGGCAGAAAGGTTGGAAACCGCGTTTCCAACCTTTCTGCCAAAGAGGCGGTCTAAGAGGGCGTAACAGATTAGTCTATAGTCTCGTGCGTCCTAGACTGAATTACGAATTACCAAAGAACAACACAGCTATTTAGAAAAACCGGAAGAATTCCTGATAAAGAGGAATGCTGCTCTCTTTATGTAGCGTTTTATTTTATTCTATTAGTTCTGCCGTCGTAACGGTAAACGCAGTAATCGCCATTACTGCGGTTTAAGTTTTATTGCATAAATGGCACCTATAGGCGGTTATCTACCAATATAAAATTTATTATCACCTGAAAAGTACTAAAATACAGGTGATAATAAATTTTTTAAACAATGATATAATGGCTTGATTTTTTTCTATGCTACAAAACAGATTTTTAAGAAAGGGTGACCAAGCGTAACTGCACTCAAACATAACGTGATTGAGTCGAAACGAAGCATCTCAGTACATGTGTCACTACTGTGACTTACTCAGCATCACTAAGGGTTAACGGCACTGAAACTACAAAACTTAAAACCCATTGGTTAGCGAGTTATGTAAGAAGAACTGCGCGGTAGTTCAAAAAGTACTAAACTTCGGACGCTCGTATAAGTAGAATAATATCTTTAACAGATAATTAAATTAAGTTATCATATTTCTTTTAATGTTAAACAACGTATCAACCATCGATTAAAGTAAAGTTTTTAGTTCAGTCTCTTATAGTTAAAAAGTTATAACATCATTTTGAGCGCTGGTCGGAGTCCGGACGCACCGCTGACGGCCGATTTTAGGTGAAAAAAAATTTTTTTTCCACGTTTCCTAAATCCAATTTATTACTAACTGTTTAGGTCTAGGTCCTTTTTTGGATAAATAATAACATATTAAAAACTCAGGCTCATAGATTCTTCAATCTCGCAGTTTCACTTCCGGACGCATGTTTTTGAAGGTCTAAATATTCACCCTTATATTATTTACATTAAAAGTTAGGGCAAAATAATTTTGCAAGCCATTACTGAACAGCTAGTTTCAGTTATAAAAAGGTCTGAAGTTATTTAAATTTGAGGTTGCTGTTTATTGTTTAAAAACATTTTCTCTAGTTTTAGATATCGAGGATCCTGTGTTTTGTTTAATCTAACTTCAACTGACTTTAGCTTCAGCCAGACCCTTTCCAACACATCGATATTTTTGGAATACTGAAACATATATAGCTTCACCTGCAAAATAAATGAAAAAACTTCCAATTTAAGGCAAATATCAAAAATTTGAAACACTAAAAACGGCCACTTTTGGCAATGATCTGTATGTAGCTTTATTGGTATTTAATTTAAAAGCTATACAACAGTGCCCTTAAAATACTAGGCTGCATTATCTAGGGGAGTACTGTTTCACATTTTTGATATTTGCCTTAGTTTAGAAGACATTAATTTTTTTCGCAGGTGGCGCTACATAAGCTCTGTGCTATGCCTCTTTCGGCTCAGTCTAAATCGGGTGAGGTGCGGCGAACGTGTAGATAACAATTCAAATTGGTCTCTAACTCCTATGACATAGGATTGAGAACCAATTGGCGCCATTTCTTTTGCTCGTGTGTAGCTTAAAGTAATATTCGATCGATCATCAGTTTGGTACAATGGCGGTCTAGGACGGCGTAAAACTTTTGTCTTTGATCTCGTGTGTCCTAGACTGTAATACCAAAGCACAAGAGCTATTTTAAAATACAAAAAACCAAAACCGAAGTCCGAGACCGCCACTGTACCCCGTTCTACTTTGTCTATGTTGGTACCCTGTGCCATAGAACTTTTTCTATATAATAACACATAACACTTCACACGCAGAGCCCCTAACTAGGAAGAAACAGTATCTAGGGTGCCCGAAACACACACCGAAACGAACATTACACCCAGACCGGAAACAGACATCGATATTCATCATATCAATATTCGCCCCGACCGGGAATCGAACCCAGGTGCACACGCTTGCTTAGTCCACATCACTGCCAACTGAGCCACGGAGCAGTCAAAGAGACTTGAGAGAGAGAGTTTATGAGACTTGTTTTAATTTTTTATGTTCTCGTTATCTCGCTGCTCTTCGCCATATGTATGCTGGGTCTTAGGTGTGGTAGGTGTGGTGGGCAGGTTGACGTGAGATTGTGTAACGTGATCTTTCGATACTAATGGTGCTTGTTAAAGAAGAATTTGAAACCCCACGCAAACACGTCAAAAAGAAAACACTATTTTTTTATGCGATGAACAGTCAACCCGGCGAATTTTGTACCGCCTAATCTATCACTATGTTGCTCATGTATTAAAGGTACTTATAAACCTTCCTCTCGAATCTATTTCTCTACTCTATTTGTTATAAAAAAAAACGCATTAAAATCCGTTGCATAGTTATAAAGATAACATACTTAGCAACTTTTGTTTAAACTAAGTATTTTGAAGAGTATAGTTTTTTTTTTTTAATAAACATAATTAATTAATCGAAAGAATGTAGTCATTGTCTAAAATTTCCTCACTATTGATTTCAGGATTTAAAAGCTGGGATCATTTTCTGGTGTTCCACAAGGCCACCAATAAAACAGTTTTTTTCAAAACTGTGCTCGTCATCGTATTTTTCCTCTATGTCAGTTTAGTTCCCAAAATAGTCCAGGTGCAACCCCAGGGGTCCATGGGAGATCTTGCAGGGGTCTTAGTTGGCGTGACAAAAATAAATCTATCTATCTAAGTTTTGGAAATATGGTATAAATGTTGCTACAAAAAGTTACTTTTCGGAGAATGGAAAAAATTCAGCTCTGCAAAGAGGTCCAACGGAAAAGGATAAATTTAGAAAGTGGACTAAGAGGAAAAATTCTATTTTCTTGGTACGAAACTCTACGATGTTTCTTTTGCACCCTAGTATTACTATACTACTGATCAAAAATCCAACTCACCTCCAAAGGTATAACACCGCAGGTGACACAAACATCAGCAATAGCGAGATGCGTCATAAGGAGATCAACCCGGGACCTCCTACGGCGCGACTTCGCTAGCGTTACCAATACCGCCAGGTTACTAAGCGCACCAACTACGAACAACAATCCGTAGGTAACCAGGACCGGCCTCTGGTCTCGTGGACTCGTATCGTAGACCGAAGAATTGTGGGAACTCTCGAAATAGTCCCAGAACTTCTGATCTAATTCGTCTTTTAAAAGTTCAGTGTCGTCCTCGTAGAACTGGTTGAAACTCATTTTTGTTTTTTAGTACAATCACAAGTTAACTAGTTAAAAACTAAATTAGTTACGTGATGTTTTTTTGTTATTAATTAAACACAATCACTTAAATAATACGAATACGTTTTAAACACTACAATTTTTATCAAAATGTAGGAAAAACTAGTAATAGTAGTAGTTTTATAGTAAATATTGTTTTTTTTCATGAAAACTAATAACTTTTAAAATACGATTGTATTCTTGTATCGTGCACCAACATAAACATATTATTAATTAACACCAATACACTTGTTTCTACTTATCTATATTAATAATTTTATCTAATAACAAAAATATAAAATTTTAATTGAGTACAAAAAAAAATATTCGTAAAAAACGAAGTCTGAACTAAACTACAACGCACACTGCTACGTCAAGCTTTCGCGACTACGCGTAGCGAACTGCTACGAGGAGCTACGCTAGCTAGACGTAGCTTGCTACGTCGCGGCGTAGACGTGCCGTGCTATAAATGCTACATGAATTTCCCTATGCAAAATCAACACATTCTTGATTTGTTTAACACAGAGAGGTTGGAAACCGCCGAGGTTTAAGACAAAATGGGAACACCATACATTTATAGCATCTACAGTACTGAACTGACTACCGACCAACCTAAACACATATAGGTAATCTAATTACTGAAAAAATCTGTACGTATATAGACGGCAATAAGTCTGTATTTGGTTGTTTGTAAATGATCATTCGTTACAAATATTATATTGGATTTCGAAAAGGTGGTGTTCTATTAAAAAAATATGCGCAAATACACGGTTACTTTTTTATCGTGGAGGAAAATTTAACGCCCGGTAGGCATAGTTATACAGGACTGATCCCTGAAAACAAAATTGAAAAATAATGAACCGTGCTCACTTGAGGTTATTCAAAAGTTTTTGTAAAAAAAAACTAAAAACGTTGTGTAGCATCAGAGCAATGACCTACGATGACTTAGCTGGTGCCAGAGGAGTCAGGGGGTGGAGGGCAATGCGCAGGGGGTGAACAAGGAGTCCATCGGCGTTTAATGAGTTTTTAATTTTTTTGAAATTTAAAAAAAAACTAAAGTGAAAAAAAAAACTAGTTTTTTTTTATCGAGTCATCATATATCATGCAAAGACTTAGGTCCTGAAAGTTTCCACCACGATAAAAAAATGACCGTGTATAAGTAAAACACAGAATCTCGTGCATCGCAATGACGAGCAGCCAGTCAATAATGAATTCGTCAATGCAAAACCAGTGTTTTATTTGCGTGATGAGATTTCACGATCTGATGAATGAGAATGACAGAATTGATTTGTTCAGTATTAAATGGGTTTTGGCTGTCGATCAAACACGATTGTTTTAAACTCATGAATTGTAAGTACATGATAGAGATAATAGATACAAAAAATTGGGAAAGGGCCAAGCCACGGCCAGGCAAAGTGGATGATATAGTTTTCTGTCATTGAGTTTAAGATTTTTTTTATTCATAGTCATACCTGAAAAACTAATTTATATATATTTTTAACCGACTTCAAAAAAGAAGGTAATTAACAGTTTCACCTGTATATGTTTGTTTGTGCGTGATTATCTCGAGTTTGGCTAAACTGATTTGTGGTTTTAACAGAAGTATTGGTTAATTTCAGGCGAAGGTTTAACTACCTGTTTTAACCGACTTCAGAAAAGAGGAAGTTCTCAGTTTATGTATGTGTCAATTTATTGAAGGCGGAAAAGAAATCTTTGCCACAGTGCCTTGTTTTTTTGCAATAAGGTGACTATGTATATTACAAACTACTCCGACAACAGATTGCAAATTCCACGCTGACGGAACGTGACTTTTATCCAGTATTAAAAAGTTAATATTTATCTAGCTAAAGAAACAGCAATCTCGTTTGAAAGAAAATAAAAAATTATATACAAGGCATGATTGCAGACTGCTTATTTGATAAAAAACTTATAATTTTAAACTTAAAGGCTCAAGTTTTCCAACCTCCGGGTGATCTCTTAGTCGCCTTTGTGACACCAATTATAGCAAATTTTATTTCATGTCCCCACCACCATCACACCACCAACAAAATAATTTAATGCAAATAAAATTAAGATCATCAAAAAACAAAATTCATAAAATATTCTAAAATAAATGAACACCCCTTTTTAATTTTCTAATCGTGATTCCGAACATGTACTTTTCTTATTTATTTAAGTGTTAAGAATGCCTTGTCGTACAGTGGCGGTCTAAGACGGCGTAACTATTCCAGTTTTTATGTATTGCAAAATAGCTCTTGTTCTTTCGTAATACAGTCTAGGGCGCACGAGACCATTATACAAATCTGTTACGCCGTCCTAGACCGCTACTGTATACCTCTATAAATCAATATACAGGATGTTTCTGACAAGGCGGTAATAAATCAAAGGAGGGATTCTGCTCACCATACCTAACAACTTTCCCAAAGCAACATGGGTCGAAATCTCAAAACAAAAATCAGCCGTCCCGTACATTGACCCCGTCAGCTGATCAAACCAATGTATGGAACAGATGTAATTTTTTTGAGATTTCGACCCATATTGCTTTGGGAAAGTTGTTAGTTATGGTGAGCAGAATCCCTCCTTTGATTTATTACCGCCTTGTCAAAAACACCCAGTATATAAAACTCTTCCGTTACTGACTGACTGACAGACAACGCAGAGCCGAAACTACTGGGCGTACAAAGCTGAAATTTGGCATGTAGGTTCCTTAGGGAGTGTAGGTGAGCACTGAAAGGATTTCCCGAAATTCCCACGGGAACGGGAAAAACTGGATTTTTGTGTTTACGGGAAATCTGTGCGAGTGAAACCGCGGGGCAGCCTCTAGTACACAGATATTATTTGATTCATTATCGATAAGTAGTACTCTTAAATATAGAAAAGAGAACAGAATAGAAAACACTTTATTGCATACAAAGTAAGCTACAAAAGTAAATTAATAAATTCAGGGTACAAACAAATTGAATTTGCAATTGGGCGGCCTTATCGCTAAGAGCAATTTCTTCCAGGCTTATACTGTGTTATTGCATATTGATATTACGTAAAAAAAAATCAATATATATAAAACTCTTCCGTTACTGACTGACTGACTGACTGACCGACTGACTGACTGACAGACAACGCAGAGCCGAAACTACTGGACGTACAAAGCTGAAATTTGGCATGTAGGTTCCTTAGGAAGTGTAGGTGAGCACTAAGAAAGGATTTCTCGAAATTCCCACAGGAACGGGAAAAAACGGGATTTTTGTGTTAATGAGAAATCTGCGCGGGAAAAACCGCGGGGCAGCCTCTAGTACTACTAATAAGTCTGTGATATTAATTTCAATAGCGGAAGAGAAACTGAGGATACCCAGCAGAATACTTTAGTCGATGGCTGCGTTTGTCATGATCAATACATAGTATAAAATGAAGTCGCTTCCCGCGTCTGTCCCTATGTATGCTTATATCTTTAAAACTATGCAACGGATTTTGATGCGTTTTTTTTAATAGATAGAGTGATTCAAGAGGAACGTTTATAAGTATAATTCATGCACAAAATAGTAATAGGTTAGGCGGTACGAAGTTCGCCGGGTCGACTAGTTGGGAATATACAAAACTTAATAACGCCAATATCGATGCGTGGAATAATTGATGACTCTCCGTTTACGTGTCTCTATTATCAGAGCAATAAGCTAATTACAATTCATTAGGTGGGAGTAGTAACTGTTCATCACATCAAGCTTAGCCCGGGAGACAGAGGGGCAAGACAGACGCGCGGGGCGTACCCGGCATGCATCGGCCGCGGCGCCCGTGATTCGATGCAACAAAATTGCAACAACCACTCACTCAACTTACCTACGTGACTTCACTCGTTCGATCCGTCCGACACGTCGATCGATATACCGTGCGCGTACCTACTTATTGTCGCGATCTAACCCTTTGTTATGTGAATAATTCTTCATTAAACTAACTTAACTAAATTACAGTCCACTTTTTTATTGCTCTAAACTCCCTACCAACCTCGGCTAGGGCATTAGACACCACCAGTAACCCTAGTTACAAAGCTAATAGTATTAATTAGTCCCATAAGGTATTTATCAGGCTCTAAGGACCATACAATTGTATCGTTTTGTGCAATTTAGGGTGAAATCTACTTCTACTATTTAAATAAAAATTAATCATGGTTCGTTATTCGTTAGTCTCGCTAAAACTCGAGAACGGCCGCGGCCGATTTAGCTAATTTTTGGTTTTAAAATTTTCGTAGTAGTCCAGGGAAGGTTAAAAAGGTGAGAAAATATGAAAAATGTATGGTAAGTGAGTAAAAGCAACAATTAAGTTTTTATATAACACCCGCGGTTTTTTCCCGCGCAGATTTCTCATAAACACAATAATCCCGTTTTTTCCCGTTCCCGTAGGAGTTTTGGGGAATCCCTTCTTAGTGCTCACCTACACTCCCCAAGGAACCCACGTGCCAATTTTCAGCTTTCTACGCCCAGTAGTTTCGGGTCTGCGCTGTCTGTCAGTCAGTCAGTCAGTCAGTCAGTCAGACAGTCAGTCAGTCGGTCAGTCGGTCAGAACAATTTTTTAGGTATAGTATTATGTAAACATAATTAAATTATATTGTAGAGCGGCACGAAGTTTTATGTTTAAGCTGGTAGTAGGTAATAAGAAATCATCAAACGGCCCCAAGATGGGCGGCGGCACAGCTTGTGGCACTGTGCCGCCGCAGCTACAAAGGCGAGCCGGGAGGGAACAATATGCCCTCCCCGTGCACGAAGCTGATATCAGTTGAGCGTGGGAAGAACCTCGGACGCCAGTAATGCGTGGTTCCCGGGGTCCTTCCCAAAAGCGCCAAGACGGCCGCCGGGGGGTTTTAGTGGGTGCGAGCCCCACATACCCCCGACGCTCCCCCGAGCGTCGGGAAATGCGTTAGGCATTTCCCCCCGTTACAAAAAAAAAAAAAGGTAAGTAGTAGTTTTTTAACAAGTCCGAGTATAAAAGTTTACAGATAACAGTTACATAATACAACCAACCAACCTAACCAACATTAGGGCAATTTTAGAGATTCCGCGAAAAGGGCGTCTCGCGCCTAATATATTGGAAAAATCTTTGATGCGGAAAATAGGACACCAAGTAAGACAAATGTATTCAAATAAGTAGGTACTTATAGACCAAACGTGACTAAACTAATAGTGAAGGAGGTGCGTAGCATTTCGGTAAAGTACTTGCACGGAATCCACATCGCGGTGGGTTGCAGTTTAGGTCAGTACGAATTGATTTGGTTCAGTAAAATTTTGTCCTATGTCGCTGCGTTTTCGCGTTACAGCGGATTGAACTTGTCAAAAAAAAAAACTATGCTAAATCATTTGCACGTGTCTGCCTTTGGGGTTCATGGTTACAATCATCTTGAAACTAAATAAAATCAAAAAGGCAGACAATTAGGGCTCTGCGTTTTCATGGGACGGAGTTGTAAAAATGTAAAAAAAAAAAACTATGCTAAATCATTAGCACGTGTCTGCCTTTGGGGTTCATGATTACAATCATCTTAAAAACCACGAAAATCGAAGAGGCAGACACTTAGAGCTCTGCGTTTTCATGGGACGGAGGTGCAAAAATGTAAAAAAAACACTATACTAAATCATTTGCTCTCGATTCTAATTGTGATCATTCGATTCATTTGGACTCCCTGGATAAAAAAAACCATTTGGAAGACACTTTGCTCGCTGATTTTTAGTTGTAGGACTGTTTGAAATTCACGGAATCAAAGCAATGCGTGTATTTTATCTGATAAATAGGATTCCTTATAGTTTTAATTCCGTCATACGTTTACAGGATGACTATATAATCATTAGCCCCAGAGGCAGACAATGTGCAAATGATTTAGTATAGTTTTTCATATTTTTACATTTTTGAAACGTTGTCAATTGAAAACGCAGGGCCACCATGTTGGCAGACTATTTTTCCGAGGTCCTTTTTATTGTTTTTATTCAAACTATACATGTCTGCCAAGCGTGCAAATATATATATATTTTTTAAATAATAAAAATAAATTTAAAAATTAATAACTACAAAAGTCAGAGCCCTAGATGTCTGCCTCTTCGATTTTACGTGTTAACAGGATGGCTGTTATCATCAGTCCCAGAGGCAGACACGTGCAAATGATTTAGTAGATTTTTTTTTTTTTATATTTTTGAAACCTTGTCAATTGAAAACGCAGGGCTACCATATTGGCAGACGCGGTCCTTAATGTTTGTTAGGGTATTATTATCGCTATTAATAGCGTCTGCCAAGCGTGCAAATAATTTATTTTTTTTAAATCATAAAAAAAAAATCAAAAATTAATATCTATAAAAGTCAGCGCCCTAGATGTCTGCCTCTTCGATTTTACGTGTTGACAGGATGGTTGTTATCATCAGCCCCAGAGGCAGACACGTGCAAATGATTTAGTAGAGTTTTTTTTTTTTACATTTTTGAAACCTTGTCAAATGTAAACGCAGGGCTACCATATTGGCAGACGCGGTCCTTAATGTTTTTTAGGGTATTATTATCGCTATTAATAGCGTCTGCCAAGCGTGCTTATTATTTAGAAATTTTGCTCGCCACCTCCCTAATTATAAAGCACGTTTAAAACTCTTTCTTTTATCGTGATTTTAACGATGTTATAATAGCGTTTTAACGATATCATATCGTTATAACGATATCATATCGTTATCACGATATTCCTCATTAGCAACAATTTAACCCATAACGCCTTTGTTTTAACCATGATTTAACATAAACTATTATGTACATTGGCGGACACGGTCGGCGTAACACTTCCAGTTTTTCTGTATTGCAAAAGAGCTCTTGTTCTTTGGTAATACAGTCTAGGGCTGACGAAACCATAGACAAATCTGTTACGGCCTCCTAGTCCGCCACTGTATAGTAGCGGTCTAGGATGCCGTAACAGATTTGTCTTTGGTCTTGTGTGAGAACTGGACTGTAATCCCAAAACACAAGAGCTATTTTGCAATGCAGAATAAACGAAAGTGTTACACCGTCTTAGACCTAGACCGCCACTGTATAATATAGCATGCACGATATCTCACATCATAATGAAAATACCTAAAGTTAGGACTACTTAATTATGCTCAAAAAATACTTAGCAAAAGATTATCTAGCGTCATACTGTGCCACATTTTTTTGATATTTGCCTTACTTTAAGTTTTTTTTTCGAAAATGCCAAAAGTAAACTGGTCCATAGGACCTAAGTTCAAAAAAAAATTTTTTTTTTTTCGTATAATTTAAAACAAAAAGAGAATTCATAAAAATCCATTTATTATATCTTTAGAGGAAAGGATAGTCTAAGGATCCGGCGGGGCATAAGCGAGTCCGATGTTGCGCAGTAGGCAGTCTTCCTCCATGAAGTCTTTCAGGAGCAGCTTCTTCAGTGCAGTGCGACGAACCTGGGGGCCAAATTTCTTAACTAAAAACGAGTGACTCGTAATTGTCTTGTTAGCGACTTAGTTAACCATTGCTGTTTTCTTTGAGCGTGCAACAGAAAATACCTTTGTTAAAGCGGCAATTGTTAACGAAATCGCAAAAAAGACAATTACGAGTCACTCGTTTTTAGTTAAGAAACTTGGCCCCCTGAACAAAATTATATGAACTTATTTATCTACAAATATTAAGGGCTTATACGGTGCGAAATTAGCGCCACTTCCGATTAATTATTAATATCTTCTAAACCATGGTCGAAATCAAAAATATGCGTCTTAAACTCCCTAGATAATCTTGCTTAAATTTTTTAAGGCTCTGTTGTGTAGCTTTCAGTTTCCAATCTCTGAAAAAAACTGTTTGTTGCCTTAAGAGGTTACTTTATTTTCGTAAAAGAATATTTGTGAGATCATTATCCTAACCTTAAAGCTACACAACAGATCCTTACAAATTCTAAGAAAGATTATCTAGGGAGTCAAAGACGCATATTTTTTATTTCGGCCGTCGTTTAGAAGGTTATTAATTATTTATCGAAGTGGCGCTAGGAAAACACCGTTTCGCCTCTTAAATAGAGGAAATAATTGATACCTACTTTGTTTGAATCGAAAACAGGCTCTGAATCTACATCATCGATATGAAATATCCTTGAACAATTAAAATCATACATTTTACCGGATTTACATGGGATTATCAGAAACACCACAGACCTGGTGGAAGCTGCGGGTATACACTGGATGACGTTCGCTCAGAACCGGTCGTTGTGGCGATTTATAAGCAAAGCAATTACTAACAGCAAGAGTCTGCCACTTGGCCTGGCGTAGTTCCTCACGAATGAACATCATCTCCGGCCGCAGGTCGCGGTGGGCGAAGGGATCCATGTCTATCTTCAGCCTAGGGTCTATACCCGAGAGTTGCTGGTCACTGAAATTTTAAAAATTCTTCTAGATGTAGATACACATTAGTACAGTCACGGACTAGAAGGCCGTAACAGATTTGTCTATGGTTTCGACAGCCCTAGACTGTATTACCAAATAACAAGAGCTATTTTGCAATACAGAAAAACTGGAAGTGTCACGCCGATCGTGTCCGCCACTGTACAATCAATAATTGCGTTGGATGCTTCTCCACCCAGAATGGCAAATAACTAAAATTTACCCCCCCGTTTGGGGGCGCCTCCAGGCGACCATTGTCGTAAAGCAAGGTAAACATTTGTTTGCCTAAGCCAATTGGTGGGCACCCTAAACTACCTTGCCTCTCACAGTATTGAATACTTTACCAAATAAGGTATTAGATAAATAAGCAATTAGATTAGTTGTAGTCTAATTGACTTTCATTATGTGATATCTTGTTTCGTTAAATTAAGTTTTTTTTTTTTTTACGGAAAATACCTATGAAAAACTACAGTGGCGGTAGGTACAGGTTCGTGTACTTTTTTTAGTTATTCTATGAGCTAGTCTGTCTCTGTAGTTGGATTAAAAGTTTTATAAGTAGGGCCTTCGCCAGCTCATTTCCCTTCAAACCGTAAAATCTCAATCCTCTTCAATTTCTCAAATCCGTTCCCGTGGGAATTTTGGCTCTAAAACGCCCCACTAACCTAGCTTTAGACTACTTCATTAATATTCAAAGTTCATTCACGGATAAGTAGTATCAGCGTGATAGCGAGATAAAGAGATTTTTTTGCATTTAGGTCAGTGGGTAATTTTCCCGCCCCTAAAATGACCCACCGACCTTGCATTGGATTGGAAGGTATTGTTTTTAGTGGTCTGGTGTTAAAATTTACAATCTAGCGCCAACATCGGCCTCCAGCGCCCCGGCTTCCTCCAACGACTCCGGGGCCGTCTCCTCATCTCCTTTCTCGGTGGACATTGAAATAGCTGCTTTAAAGGCTAAGCTTGTTTTCTGTAATAATAGAAAGCAATCAATAAGTTATTTTAGTTTGATTTAAGTAAGATTTAAAAGAGTATTTTAGTACCTATTTTATTTAGGATTTGTTTGTTGATGTATTCAGAGCATAGAAAAATTTTACTCTCTAGTCGAGAAGAATGATAACTACAAACAAATTATAGGTAGACAAAAATCGCAAGTTTGGATAGGGAGGCCCAGAGAGGGCGCGGCGCTGCGAGGGGCTAGAAATACGCGGGAAATTAATATAACCTGATGCGCATTGAATTATAATTTAGTTTGTTAGTTTGGCACTAAACCCAGCATCCACCGAGACCTAAAAATTTAAAAAACAAAGTTCAAAAACACCTTTTTAATTATCAATATGTTTTACAAAAGTGCAATGATTTAGAAAAGAACAAAAAATAAAATATATAATTTCTTTTTTACAAAAAGATACAATAAACAGATACATACATACATAAACAAGAAGTCGGTTAAAATAGGTACAAAAACCTTTCCCTGAACGTAACAATTATTTTTCTGAAAACCGCATCAAAATCGGTTTAGCCAAAAGCGAGATAATCGCGGACAAACATACAAACATACAGGTCATACTGATAACCTCCTTTTTTGAAGTGGGTTAATCTAAGAATCTTTAGTCTAAACAGAACTATTCGGTCAATATTAAAAGTTTTAAGTTACAGAACAGTTTTATGGCAAATTTCATGATCAACATAATTTCGGCCGAAGAACCTACACTGCTGAAAATTATATCAATACATAGTATAAAACAAAGTCGCTTCCCGCGTCTGTCCATATGTATGCCTAAATCTTTTAAACAATGCAATGGTAACAAATAAAGATTCTGATTCTGATTCTGGATTTTTATGCGTTTTTTTTTTAATATAGAGTGATTCAAGTTATATATGAGCAACATAATAATAGGTTAGGCGGTACGAAGTACGCCAGGTCGACTAGTTTTGTGTAAATCAGAAATTAAATTGTTGTTTATATGATCTTAAAAAAGTAAATTTATGTTAAGTTGATTGATTATAATAAAGTGTCTACCCACCTACGACAAAAATTTTGAAAAAAATTCAGCTAAATCGGCTTAGCCATGCATGATCAAGTTTTAGCGAATAAGAATAATTTTAGCAATATAGATAAGTGGGAAAATGTATGAACTACTACATGAAACTAATCATCAGAATTCGTTGTACCGTTTGTTTAGTAAGTATAACTTATCTTAAGCATCGATTCAATCAATTGGAAAAGCGACCAAGTATACAAAGGTATTGTTAAAACTTAATCTTAATTATGACAAAATACTAGACACAATAAAACTAACGAATGAACAAAAACAAGAAACTTAATGCAACTGCAACAATGTTATAAGTGCATTTTGTTTAACTAAAAATTTAATAAGTAGATATTACATTTCATATAATAATACATAATTCTGGAATATTAAGCCCAGCGACGTTTGATTAACTGTTCTTTAAATTATATGGCAAATTTTAAAAAGACTGATTTAAAATTTTAAATTATTCTAAGCTACCTTATCAGAAGTAGTCGAACTTTAGAAGATCTGTAGAGCGGTGATATTTTCTCTGTTCCTTCACATATTCAAATCTTGAATTTATTTCACAGTAGTTTATTGTCTGCTGGTAGAAGTCACAGGCAGCTGTGTAATTTCTCTCGTCTGCTGAGTCTTTAATCTAAAAATAAAATTAAATCTTAGCTCGTAGCCCACTACGTGAAAACTGTAAAACCTGAATAGGTATCTACATAGGTATAAACAGGGTTACTGGTAAGCAAAGCGGACCATTTCAGGAGGTGACAAACAGGGTCATTGCCAATAATTTTAACCCTTAGAGAACCCTGGTCAAACCCAACCGTTTCCAAGTTAGGATGTTTCTTTTAAATGCAATTTTTATCCTTAATAAATTGTTTAAATAAAAAATTCTCAAATTGCAAAAATAATAATGATAATATGAGTTTTGCAGCCCTCTCAACTATAATTTTAATTCAATTTTAGCAAAGGTAAATTTTTCAGTTGCATTTTGTGAAGAAATTCAACTAGAAATTTAATCGGAATATTATCTAAAAAACTAAAAACATCTATAACTCCTAAAACTTTTGGTATTGAATAATAATAATAACAATACACTTAGAGCCCCTAACTAGGAAGAACCTGTATCTAGGGTACCCAAAACACACACAGAGACGAACATTACACCCAGACCGGAAACAAACATTGATATTCATCATATAAACATTCATCCCGCCCGGGAATCGAACCCAGGTGCAGACGCTTACTCAGTCGACATCACTGCCAACTGAGCCACTATAACCATCTCTATCACAAGAATGTCCCCTACTATCACCTCCTAAAATGGTCGGGTCTACTTACCAGTAACCCTGTATATAAAATTGCAGTCCCGACTGCTGTTGTAGGTGCTCTATTTTTATTAGGTATATTTTAATTTCTGTTAGACATTGTTTTGTTTGGCTTCCTGGTAACCCGATAATCGAAATAAACTTCATGCAGAATCGTAATAATATGAAACTAGAACTTAAAAAGGTTATTTTTAAGATAATTGTTAGGATCGAGAAGATTTTAACGGATTAAAAAAAAACAGAAACTTAGATATTTTCCAGGATAGGCCCTAACTGAAGAATAGCTAAACCGATTACATTAATTATTTTTTTGTTATTTTCTTAAAATTCGGAGTTGGTTTGTACGAAAAGAAAAATTAGCAAAGTTAAGTGGCCACACGTTGCAAAACTAGCGCCACTTCCGATAAATAATTATATCTTCCAAACTAAACCCGATCTTAGAAATATGCTTTTGTTGGCCAAAGTGACCACTTTTGATTTCACAAACGAATATTTTTTAGATCATTATCCTAAAAGCTACACAACAGAGCCTTAAAAATTCAAAGCAAGGTTATATAGGGCGTCATTGACGCATGTTTTTGATTTCGGCCATGGTTTAGAAGATATAATTATTTATCGGAAGTGGCGCTAGTTTCGCACCGTATGGCCCCTTGAACAGAAACAGTTGGTCTTGCATTCCACCACTAGAAGGCGTTTGGAGAAATGATTAGTCATTACATCGCGTCAGATAGTAAAATAATTACAGCAAAGCTAACCACATCTTGAATTTCATCCACAGTAGTTTCTTGTCCACCAGGAAGTTAAAATCCACCAGGTTTGTATCATATTTGCCCAAAGTTTGTACCTTAAATTTGATTAAAAAAAAATTATATAATTATTCAAACCCAAACCATCAAAGCCACAGTCGCCATCACTGCCAACTAAGCCACGAAGGGAGTGACGTTAATGTGCAAGCTATTCTATAAGCGAGATCTCGAGGACTATACGTGACGACAGGCTGCGGGCGACAATCTTTACTAAAATTATAAATGCGAAAGTTACTCTGTCTGTCTCGCTTTTCAGAGAAAACTAATGAACCAATTTAAATGGAATTTTGTATATGGATAGTGATATATAGATTGATATGAAACTAAGCGACTTTTAGACGCGTATTATCGAGGCATTGTCGTTTATATTTAGAGTCGTGTCGTCTCGACTAGACGCAGAGCTGTCGCTTGCTTTGTGCGACAAGTAGCAAGCGAGCGTGCCTCGCAGCTTGACGACGCGTCTAGCCGCCGACACGTCGCTGTCGCGTGTCGCCCCTAGTGTGCGCTAGATCTTATTCATTTATTTATTTTTAATCAGGATTATCACATAATAATATTCACTTCGTTATTCTTTCAAAGGTTAAAACTCAAATTTACTAGTACATACGAACTAAAAAACGGTCTTTAAGTCTAAAAATAACCTTAATGTTACCCAGTAGTAATAATAGTTCAATGATGTTACCTTTGTATTATTTCGGATTACGGGTTCTGAAAACCGTTTAGTTTTATTGTAGAATAACTTTTTACAGAATTTCGACATGTTTAACACCTTCTTTGGTTTTCTTTCATTGCACAATAATTAATCAAGGAAACAAAAAATTAAAAATAACGGCCATTAAAATTGAAAATTTCAAAAACATTATCCATAGAGTAACTTTGACATTTTCATGTAGGGATTTACCTTCTCTCTGATTTTCATAAAATCCAGAGAGAAGTTAGGCACTACTCTACACTCTACACATAACTTCATGCTCTACTTTACACACTATCTATGAAAAACAATGTGCTGCCAGCAGAGAGAACAAAATTGCAACTTTCTTAGCTTTTAAAACATTATTGGTATACAAACAAATCCCTGAAAGCCTATGGGTATCTAATCTCAGAAACAATCCAAGTCTGTGCACTTTTTTGTCGCAGATTCGACAGCTTAAGTCGACACCCGCTGATTCAGAGAGAAGGTAAATCACTACGTTTTAAGAGTCGCCACTCTAGCCCTTCCCTAGCTAAGTTTAGGTGTTTCTTTAGGCGTACTTGAGGGAGCAAAGTTTATTTCAAGGTGTTTATTGTCATCACTGGCATTTACCTTCTCTCTGATCACTGACACCTACGTAGTGATGTACGTAGTCGATAATAGTGCTTACAAGTATCGATATAACCGCTATTTATCGATATCGATATATCGATGAACAGCAGTGGTATTAATAAATAAAAATTACGCTTTTGTTGCCTACCCTTAAGTTAATAAAACAAACAAAGTTATTTGAATGCATTTATTTATATATATATATATATTAGTATGCTTACATAAATAGAAATAGATACAAACATATAACTAAGTTAACCTTGATTATTCATATTGAAAATAAAAAAATATTCATAGTGTGGTCGGTGGGTCGTTTTAGGAGTGTAAAATACAATAAACAAGCTTATATTGAAAGCCTAGTTGAAATAATGTAAAACGACCCACCGACCAATGATTCTATATGTAATTTATCCAGCAGTCTAAGAATACGTTTACTCCATTTAGTAGCCCTTGGTTACATAAAGCGCCCTTGTTGAAGGGTTATTCAGCTTCAACATCCATCACAATTCACGTTCATTCTTCCCAAATCCGATCGAATATTGCACAAAACAGCGGCCCAGTTTGAGACGTAAAACGTATATACCAGCACCAGATATTTAATGTACACAAGAGTAGAACTCAACCAGATGTATTTTCAATTTGTAAAATGCACATTTTGCAATTTTAACTCAAATATAAAACAGTTTTTTCAATTCCAATATTTAGAAAAATAACAATTCTGAAAAGTGTCATTTCAGATAACAAAACAAAACAAAAGAGTGCTCATGTCATGTCAGACACATATCATAGCTATGAAAGAGTATAGAAAAACTATCTATATCATAGTGATACTCTTTTTTTACTACATAACATCTGTAAAGTATAGACCTATGGTAACAAATAAAGATTCTGATTCTGATTCTGATTCTGAAAAATAATTAAGATCTGCAGAAAGAAGAGGGTTCACTGGAATTAAGTTCAATAGCTAGGCCAACCTAACAATTTTAAAAAATATATCGAACTGCGGTAATGGTTAACAGCCGTACAAAAACAAGTGTCTACTGACATGTATTCAGAGAGAAGGTAAAGGATGTATTTTTGAATAAAAATAAGAGGTGAAGTGCGAAATTTCTTCACTTGCCCACTGGGTTCCTGACGTTTAGTAGATAGAAATAAAACAAAGTAAGGTTAGATGTACATAGAACTTCTAGTTCTACCATAACTTGAAATTATTTAACCTCCTTGCTAATGTTGCTAATACACATCATAAACATCATTCACTCGAACTTTTATTTAGGTAAGTATCAATAAATTAAATTGTTTTCAAAAGAGATTGATTTTGTACATACATGAGTTTATGATACAGCCATATATATATAGATATGGCCATAATGGGAGAGTAAAAAAACACAACTAGAAACCACCTGTCAATACGCAAACAACGGAAAAAGTTGCACCTTGATTTACATTATTTGAGTGTAAGTAATGATGCTAAATTTTTTGAAAATCTTGTATGCGTATGTAACTCGGGGATAGTGTAGCTTCCTTCCGCAGCCTATTCGCTACAAACAAAAATTTTGTCTTTATGATATGAGTATGATATAAAGTATGATTAGCCGAAAAAACTTCTTTTGTGTTTTTAATTAAAAACCAAGTAGTAGTAAGTAACCAAGTCAGAAGTAGACTTTCTAATGAAATGCCAATTTACATTATTTTTTTTGTGTAGTGGCCTAAAACCGCAAGTTTGTCAATGTAGGAGGTTCGAAGTCCAAAATACGAGATTTTTGGTTGCTTTTGTATGTACAGTGGCGGACATGATCGGCGTAGCACTTCCGGTTTTTCTGTATTCCAAAATAGCTCTTGTTCTTTGGCAATACAGTCTAGGGCTGACGAAACCATAGACAAATCTGTTACGGCCTCCTAGTCCGTGACTGTACAGTCACGGACACGGTCGGCGTAACACTTCCGGTTTTTCTGTATTGCAAAATAGCTCTTGTTCTTTGGTAATACAGTCTAGGCCTGACGAAACCATAGACAAATCTGTTACGGCCTCCTAGTCCTTGACTGTACATACGAGGAAAAAAATTATTAGGTTGGAAACCCTGTTTGGAACCATCTCTAGTTGGTCTGTGCGTCTGTCATAGATAATATTGATTGAATATAATCAGCGTTGCCAATGTGTGGGGAATTCCCCAAACTGCGGGGAATCCCAAAGCGATTGGGGAATTTGTGGGGAGAGGCACTGTGCGGGGAATATGCGGGGAATTTAGCATTTTACCATTCAAAACAACTTACAACCAAAACATCCATTGATCAAATATAAATTACTGCCTAAAATTATTATTAAAAAAAGGCTCAAACATCTTTAGGGAAGTGATTACTAACCTTAGTCGTTTAAATTACTGAATAATAGCGAAATACAATAATGAAAATGTATCACCCCACCCTAAAATCAGTCAGTTGGTAATCCCTACTCTTTGCCAATGTATGTACTTACCTATGTTATAAATATTTGTTTCTTTTAAGTAAATTGGAAAAGTTTTGATATTTTTTTGTTTTTTGTTCGAGTAAGTTAAATGTACATTTCAGTTTTACATGTTTTTAACCTAGTTTTTACTTATAAGCCTGAACATAAGAGAAAACCGGAGGTGGATTATAATGTACCGGTTTTTTAAGTGATATTGCTTTTTTTAAGTGTTTGTCATTAAATGGTTGATTTTTATTGGCAACACTGAATATATATAATATACAAATATATGGCGTCTGTGCATTCTAGTTGGTCTGTGTGTGCATCTTCCCTTGTGTGTGTCATAGTTATGTACCTAAGTACTGCATTTTCCTATTTAATTAAACTAATTAACTGTATAAACTGTACAGTGAGTGCATAGTAAGGCTAAATACAACTAAACTCACATGTGAGTAACATACAAAGGTGCGGTCGAACGCTGCGGGGCGTTCACTTTCGAGTTTGTCGTATTTTTTTTAATCTTTTGTTGAGGAGATACAATGACGGAATACAAACTTGTGGTTGTCGGCGCTGGCGGCGTGGGGAAGTCCGCCCTAACGATACAGCTAATTCAGAACCACTTCGTTGACGAGTACGACCCTACCATAGAAGACTCTTACAGAAAACAAGTGGTTATAGATGGGGAGACTTGCCTCCTCGATATTCTTGATACAGCAGGACAAGAGGAATACTCAGCAATGCGGGACCAGTATATGAGGACGGGAGAAGGTTTTTTGTTGGTGTTTGCTGTAAACAGCGCAAAGAGTTTTGAGGATATTGGGTCGTACCGCGAACAGATCAAGAGGGTCAAGGATGCGGAGGAAGTGCCAATGGTTCTGGTAGGAAACAAGTGTGACTTGCAGGCCTGGGCAGTCAATATGGCGCAGGCTAGAGAGGTGAGACTTTTAAACTATTTATTACAAGCTGTTCTGGTGAAATTCATTTTTCTTTGAATTGCCAAAATTGCGAAACTTAAATTGTATGAAGAATTTTTTTTTGTTTCTTGCCTATTTTTTCCCCTGAACTACAATAATTTAATAGGTTTGTACAGTGGCGGACACGGTCGGCGTAACACTTCCGGTTTTTCTGTATTGCAAAATAGCTCTTGTTCTATGGTAATACAATCTAGAGCTGACGAAACCATAGACTAATCTGTTACGGCCTCCTAGTCCGTGACTGTAGTTTGTACATTCTTGAAGTCCAATTTGTGTTAACAACACAACTTTGTTTTATTCCCTTTTTGTATTACAATTTTTTCTTTACTTTTTATCTTTGAATACCAGTTTTTATAAATTTGTTTCTTTTTTTAATTAACCTTCTTTTTCTTGGACTCCAGGTAGCAAGGAGTTATGGTGTTCCATTTGTGGAAACATCAGCCAAGACCCGCATGGGTGTAGACGATGCATTCTACACGCTGGTGCGAGAAATACGCAAAGACAAGGAAAGCAGGGGCAAGAAGTACCGCCGCGGTAACAAGATGGGTTCCAGGCGCAAATTCAGGTGCGAACTGCTATAAATTGACAAGGTTATTTAATTTGGCTGTAGTCATAGTCTTAAAAAAAGGTCTTCTCTTCACAGAGTGGCACAAGCCTATGCCACACAAACAAAACTGTTTACCTCTTTGTTGCACACATGTGCATTGTTATTTCCTTCTCGCTCACCCTCAGCATGATTATGTAGGCTTGTGTCAGTCATGTGGTAAGAAAAGATTACTAGGCAAGGCGGAGTATAACCATGGTGTTGTACCAAGGCTGTAAAAAAATTAATGGGTCTTCAAGTTGTAGGTGTTACCAATATAAAAAGACACCCATAATTCAAAGAGACATATGCCCTAATAAATATAAAGCTATTTCAGGTTATTAGAAATTTGTTAAATATAAAATAGTTAGGCATATTTGGCTAATAGGTAAGTTTTCATAACAATAAACCCCATAAAAGAAAACCTGCAAAGTTCATGAATAAGACTATTTTCTTGTGATTATTTTACATACAGTTGTTAACTCCAACTGCTCAATGGTAAAAAAACATTTTAATTAAGTTCAGCAGATCCAAATAATTTATTTTGGTATTGATTCAACTAAGAAACAGTAGTTATGATTTTGTGATAAAATGACTATAAAAGAAGTCAGGAAGCCATACAATATGTCACTGTCATAAAACCATAGTTTTTATACCATACAAATATAAGGTAAATGGTAGAAAATTAAAAAACATTTGCTTCTAGGGGCTATATTGAACCCAGTAACTTTTATCTTGTCAGTCAGATTATCTTGTTAATATGTGCTATTCTACACCTTACACTGATTATGGCTGAATAAACCGTCCCCGGTTAAATATTGCCAATATACAAAAAGTGAAGTGAATATGTGCTATGAAGAAATAAAAATGAACATTAAAATTATGTCGGTCTCACAAAGTTAGTGTAACTCTGAGGGTGCTTATGTTAATATAGTTGAGTAAAACAGTGGATAAAAATATGTACTCGAGTAACGGCATCTTAACAGCAGCGCAAGTATGGAATGTCAAAGCAGTCATATCATAATTAACCTTTTGTATTAAATATTAATTACATTTTACATTGCTCGTTTTAGGTATAATAGTCCAAAATGTAACAACTAATTATTGATTAAGTACATAATTAGATTTAAAATTTTTGTATGTGCTTAAGTTTGCTTTAAAAAAAAGTTATAATTCAGCCTTGTTTATTTTGAAAATGATAGCGTTTAGTGAAGCGAAAGAAGTGTGTCATGATCATTGTCTCTGCCTACCCCGATGGGATACAGGCGTAACGTTATCTATGTATGTAGTGTTTAAGGCTATTATTTAAACACTGAGCAGCAAAGTAACAACTGGTCCAAAAATGGCTTCATTCCACAAAAGGGTAAAGTTACAGCTTTTATAAGTATTATTATTATTAAAACACACTTTCTGAAATTATTACTTTTTTACTCTTTGAGATACTGGATTCGAGTTCAAAGGTGGTGTTCAGTGTGGTATTAACTTTTAACATAATAACTTCTTGTGCTTGTATTATTTTGAATGAGTCGAACATAGTTAAGTGTTTCGTCAGAGTCAGAATAATGAGAGGCTTTCTCAGAAGAAAAAACCAAGTTTTATTATGCTATCAGATGGCGCTCTGCCAGAAGCAATAGGTAAAGATGAAAATGAATGAAAATTTTACTGAGACAGTAACGGAGTGGGTAAAATTAAGATTTATACTTAGCAGAAAATGATCCAATCCAAAGAGTCAGTCAATATTCAATATCGCATCTCTCTGATATTGCTGTAGACAACGCCGGCGTATTATGAAACTTTTTTTTTTCTTTTCTGTCACTTTAAAAAAGCCCTCATTGAATGATACAGTGTAAGGGAAAGGAAAGGTAGCTCACCATTGTATGTAATTATATAGAAATTCTAAATACTTAACGTCTGAATATAGAAATATTTAATCCAAGGTTCTTCAAATCAAATTATTGGGTATTATTCAAAATAGTCTAAGTATATCCCCTTTTAAAAAAAAATGCTGAATGCATTAACTGTAGATAAATAATTTCTTACTTAAGTATTTAAATTACTGTAAAATTATTTACAATAAGTGCTTTTTTTATAAATAACAGATTGTCTATGTTTTACTGCAAATAGACTTATTTCGCAAGTAAATTTTTTGCTTGATTACTGGGGCGTTAGTTAGTTACAAATTGAGATTGCATTGCTTTCGTGTTCGTAAATTGCTGTTTTCTAAGTATGTACAGAACAATTTATTACTGTTGCAATTCAAGACTAACTTAAGAATATTTTTTACACCTTGTAATATTAATTTAATAACGGATATTACTGATCGCTTTCAGTGTAATTATTTTGTGTATTCTAGCTACAAACTAAATATTATTTATGCCGCAGCTTTGAACTATGGAAGGAAAGAAAGGCGAATGTACAGGAACTATTGTAAATACCGTAGTTGTTGTTAAAGTTTTTCAGATTCCCAAGTTAGTTAAGAAGTTATTGGCTTTATAATTAATAGTTAGTATTATATGTAATGGCTTCGTCGCGTCGCGCCAATGTTTTCACACTCAACCAAGAGATGAAAGGGACGGTGATATTTGTCACAGTATTCAGTATTTTTGTCTCTTTCATATTTTGCTGAATCTAGAATTCAACTAAATATATTTTGAATTGAAAATTATTTAATTTTAGCACGTCAAGAACGGTTTAACTTTCAAAAATAACTTTCTCTATGATTTTTTTTCTTTTTTCCTGGACTGTTTCTACAGGGTGTTTCAGAATTAAGCAGTTATTAATTAAAAGAGTTCATTCAGTTCACCGCTCACCTCTAACAACTTTCCGACGGAAAAAACAGCTGTCCCATATTATTGGTTTGTTCAGTTCATAAGGCTTGTCGAAACATCCTGTATTATTTTTTTTTTGCGCGTGCTATCTCGCGTATATTAGTTGAGGGAAGAGTTAAGAAGAGAGACAGCCCAGACAACGGCCGCCATTTTCAAATCGTTTCTTATGTGCGCAGCTGTTGTTGCGTAAAGTAAAAAATAAAAAAGTTATCTTCAACGAATCAACAAATCAATATTATTTAGTTATTATGTTAAGAATTAATAATTTTATTAGATACCTTTACCATATAAACTAACTAATATTATTTTTAACCACAATCCCAAGTCGATTTAAAAATAAAATACTTACTCTTACTTATATTAAAACTTCTTATACAACGCTGCTTGTCTTTTGTATTACAAACAATGAATTCATGAAACGATTTTATAATACTTAAATAAAACTCTCTGGAGTTTTTTTAGTATAACTACCTATATAGCTTGTATACCTACCTACACCGAACCTTGTAGTGCCCGAATACGCACTTGAATCTAAAATTTTGCAAATTTTAGACTTGAGAAGTTGAGAATTCGGGTTTCTTTTATTATTTAAAAAGGTGTAGAAGTTTTTTTTTTGTTTTAAATAATGTTTGATTAAATGCTGCTATGATTTTCCTCTGAGTAGTAGCAGTAGCCATAATTTTGTGAATTTTTATTTTACCCTAATAATGTGAGCCCGAACGTATTTTCAGTTCCGGCCATTTACCATTTTTTTAATTATTTATTGTAGCGAATTAAACAGCGCTAGTAGTGCACAATGTTATAAAATAGAATTTCTATTGTAATGTATTTTTAATATTTTTATTTTATTTTATGTAATAATTTGCCACAATATTGTGTGCTAGTTTAAATCAAATAAATGAACATATGTCTTCTCTTTTTTTTTTTTTTTAGATCCAAACAATTGCGAAACATAAGGGGTTATAAGAGTCAGTTTACAGCGATGCTAGCGCATTTTCGAAATAAATTTAAAAACATAATCTCACGCCTTTTATTCCCCGAAGGGTTAATAAATTGATATCTTCTAAATTCTAAACTAAGGCAAATATCAAAAATGTGGCACAGTATGACACTAGATAATCTTGCTTAGTATTTTTTGAGCATAGTTAAGTAGTCAGTCCTTAGTAAAAAGAAGAAAAAAAACCACAGATTGTTGCGAAAAGTGGCCACCTTTAGCAACACTGTGTAGCTTTCTTTGGTCTTGAACCTAAAAGCTATACAGAAGTGCCCTAAAAATACTAACTATACATAATTTAGTGTCGTACTGTGCCACATTTTTGATATTTGCCTTAGTTTAGAAGATTTTTTTTTTTGCGAATGGCGCTAGGATCGTTGTAAACTGGCTCTTAACAAATGGTCGCTGGGACTGAAAAGTTTATGAGTTGCTACCGCGCATTGTAAGACGCAGAGTAATCAGACCCCAACAAGAAGGTCAGACGTCCGGCTGCGTACACTGGATGACAGTCGCTGAAGACCGGATGGTTTGACGATTTATATAGAAGGCCAGCATTGGCCGTATTTCTACTGAAATGATAATGGTTCAGAAACAGTTTATCAAATTATTTCTCTGATTACTTTTTAGCTTAATTATTCAGGAAATGAATGTGTGAATTTAACTAGATTTGAAAAGTTTAAAATTTGTACAAAATACATCTTTGGCCTAAATCAGAAATCTAATATTATTTAAGTAAGTAAGTAGGTACATTACCTACTTAAATGTGTTCGTTTGTCTCCCTAAAATTCGAGAACGGCTGGGCTGGGCCGATTTAGCTTTATTTTACTTTTGAAATGTTTGTCGTAGCGTAGTCCAGAGAAAGTTTAATTTAAATGGTGACAAAATATGAAACTTCCACGTTGGTTCCACGCGGACGAAGTCGCAGGCCAGGCACGCTTAGCGAAAAACTAGACGAGGCTCTACGGCTCAATACCTTTGTCTGAAATATGTAAAGATAATAAAAAATAATATTTACACGAGTTTTCATCAGTCGGCTTAGGACCATAGAAAAATTTTACCTTAGGACTGCTTGGCGGGAAATGTGAGGAACATGTCGGGCCTTTTTTTGTCAATTTACTAAATTAGTTTTCCGTGGCTATTATTGTGCTAGGGTGGTGGAATTAGTGTAATAATGTGCCCTTTATGGAAAAGAGTGTAGTGAAGTGAGAAATAAAGGTTGCCGCACCCGAATAATTCTGATCGATGTCCCGTGAAGTACAGTGGCGGACTAGGAGGCCGTAACAGATTTGTCTATGGTTTCGTCAGCCCTAGACTGTATTACCAAATAACAAGAGCTATTTTGCAATACAGAAAAACCGGAAGTGTTACGCCGAATGTGTCCGCCACTGTACCTAGTCGGTATGAACATTGAAATGTGAGATCACCATCACATTTCAATGGGTTAGGTTAAGATCCTAGGTTAAGAAAACAAAGTATTAAACTACAGAAGACTTGAATACTAGAAATAAACTACTGAAGACTTGGCTGTATGGACTAAGTTCCTTTGCCTGCCCAGAATGGGCGAATTATGTATGTTAAAAAAATCAGTCGGCTTATCAGTCGTCAGTCGTGTAGTGTTGTTTTTGATTGATTGGTTTAACTAAACTTTAAGTTAAGACCAAATTACAGTATACCTACCTAGTACCTATTCCAGCAATTTTCTAAATTTTATTTAGTACCTATGTACGTTTGCTTCCTGGCACGTTATAAATAAAACTGAGCGCTAAATCCTTCAAAAACATAATAATTAAATCTCCAGATTAGTCCAAATAACATGGACGCAAAAGATGTTTGCGTTGAAATTGAGAACGATGAGTTCTACAGCAAGTTCCTGGTAGACTCCGTGAAGCCGCTGGTCGGAGAAAGTATATCGGTGAGTGAACAGGTTGCCCGGCTGACACAGGGAATCGAGAAGCTCAGCAAGAGCCTTGAGAAGCAGGTCCTGGCCAAGCACAATGACCTTCTCACACAGGCAAGTCACATCTCAGACCTAGAAACATCTTTAGCCCAAGTGCAAACCCAAGTTGAAGGCCTTCACAAAGGGGCTGAAAAGCTAAAGGAAAGAGTCGAAACACCATTCAACGCACTCGAGAACCAAACAAAAATGCTTGAAAGAGTGCAGATGACTTGCAACCTCCTCAGGCACACAGCAAAAATCCTTGCTTTATGGAAGAAGTTGGGCGATGTAAAGGATAACCCACCTAAGGAGGCCATAGTCCTATTTGAACTGAATGAGCTACTGAGCGACTACGATTTCTCAGGAATTAATCTACTCGACAATATTGTTGAAGAAGTAGTGACACAGAGACGGAATCTACTGAACAACTCAACTGTACTTCTACAGTCCAGTCTGTTGAAGGAAGACAAAACTAGTTTGCTGCAGTGCTTCAAGGTATTCCACAACCTACAGTGCACCAACGAGCAAATACAATCATCTGTGGAGAACATCCTAAATGATTTAAGAACAGAAATCAGAAATGGTCTCAATGTGCAAATGGTCACTATAGAAGTAAAGAAATCTAGCAGTGGCAGAGTAGCACCTGGAAAAGCCAATATTATGAGCGCACAAGATTTCAAACTAAAACTCTGGGATAACATTGAGAAACTGTTTAAAACTGATATGTACACTGCTTGCACTAAAGTCATCATGCTGCAGAATGTGGTCAATGAACTGCATGCTATTGGTAATTTCAGGAACATAGCTAGAAACTTCTGGAATGACCTCTGCACAGTATTCAGTCTTGAACTAGAAAAGAGTCCCTCAACTGTCAGTCAAAGCATAGAGATTGATTATCCAAGACTGCTAAAACACTTTAACGACTTGCTATCAAAACTAAAATGCAAAGACTGCGAGATGAAGCGAGCTTGTCTCACAAAATGGGAGAACTCTTTCCTGTCAAAATCATTAGGAAGGCTTCTGGATCCAGTCAGGAGCATGTGGCATCTCAGCCAGGTCCCAAGCATGGAGCAGGTTGACAATGCCGTGAGAATCATATCTGATTCCTTGAAGGTTTCCATGGGTGACAAACAGCTCAGCATATCTTTAGCCAATAGTGTTGCCAAGTGCATTAAGCAGATGAATATGGAAGCTGAACAGAGAATAACAATGGACAGTGATGTCGCACAGATCATAGAGCCACCCACTAGTTCTCAGCAGAAAAACGCTGAACTATGCAACATTCTGTACTACTTCTCTTCACAAATACGGAGAGTTTTGGCAAACATGAACTCCATTCTTCCAGCAGAGAGTATTCAGATTGTGCAGAACAGCCTCAATAGCATATCAAGCTTGCCAGTCCTGAACCTATTTGCAGAGTCAATCAAAAACTCTCTTTACATAATACTAATGACAATGCATGATGAGCCAGATTTAAGTCGAGCCGATGATCCTACTGGAAAGAACCTTACGTGTTCGCCATACATGAAAGAGCTGCAGCAATTTGTGTCACGATGCAGGGACATCTATCTTTCTATGTTCAGCGAGAAAACAGCTGTAAATGAATGCTGTATCGTAATAGCGCGAGCCTGCATCGAGAGGTTCATACAGCATGTATGCAATGTTCGCCCTCTTTCGAAATTTGGCCGTGTAAAACTTTCACTTGACTGCAAAAGTTTAGAAGGAGCTCTGTCGCCACTAGTGAACGATATGTCTGAGTTACAGGAGCAGTACCGCCAGCTAAGAGCATTGAATATGCTGCTTGAAAAGACTCCTCAAGAGATAGCAAAGAGTCAGTCTGAGGGGGCATCGTTGCGTTACTCCCTGGTCATGATGTACTTGTTTTCCTTTGCTGGGAACGATCTAGTATCGCCTCATACTTGTGCGAAGTGGACCAATCAGAAGTTGATGCTTTGGTTAGAGACGCATAAGGCAGAGAAAGATAGGCTAGAGTTTGTGGCTGGAGCGCTGCAGAGGTACCAGAATGATGTGCGTCACAAACAGATCACAACCTATGATGAGGTGTACCCTATATTGATGCAGCTACTTGAAGATGGACGGAATAGTTTGAAGAAATAAATATATTTTTTTATAGTTTTAATTATTTAAGAATGTTATTAGTGTTTATTGCTACAAATAAAGATATAATATAAATTATTTTAATATTATAAAGTCAGATTATTTTATTGTTGCTTGGTTGGAGGATCTACTAAATTTAAACACAAGTATAAAAAATACATCTTTTTTTATTAACATCATTTAAATAGTACCTACTTGAAAGTACCTATTAAATCTACTATCCTTTGCTTGTAAGTGATACACATCTGATCTTTTATATTCTGATGCGAAGGGGAAGTGCAATTCAGAAGCTTATCCACCGAGATGACTTTCCAAACGACTCTATAAAAATAAAGCAATTATTTTATTATGATTGTTACTACCACAGAGATAGGTGGTTACTTTACAATACAATGGCTATACAATATAATAATTTAACAGGCCACTTTCTTGATAGATTAAATTTTAATAATAACAAATCTAAAAATGTGTTTGGTCTAGTGATATTACTGATGAGGTGTGGTGTGTAATTGTTAACTTGATAAGTGACATAAATAAAACAGCAAAGATAAAATATTAAAACATACATAGTATATTAAAATTATAAACATACTGACTATACCAGTAAGTAGACAAGATAAACAAATAAAAATAATCTTACAAACAAAACTGACTCCTTAATTATAAAAAAATCAAAATTTAATAACAGTTACTTATAAACAACTTCTACGCATTTACAAAAATGCACAGTCTACATGAAAAAATGAAAGGTAAGCAGGCAAAAGTTTTGAGCTCTAAAACGGAATGAAAAAGCACCAACTAAATAGTTTACTAAGTACCTTACTATACATATAAAAAAAAGATACTTATAGATAATTGGGTAACAGTTATCTTTACAAATACAAATTAAAAATGCATATGTGAACAAATTAATGTCACAGATATATAGCAATGGAATCTACTTTATGCAGGCTCATAAAACTTTTAAACGGGGTTTTGAGGGATACATACATCTGAGAGTTAATTACACTGATACGACTATCTATACATATATCTATCCTTAAGCTTTATCTATAACTAGCTTTTGCCCGCGACTTCGTCCGCGCAAATACTAAATAGGAGCAGACAACGAACACGTACCCGTATACAGACAAAAGCGGTTGATATAGCTAATATACATTTATGATTAATGAAAGTTCCAAAGAATGAGCGGAAGGGGATTATAAAGTTAATTCAAAACCTCTTTATATACAACATTCCGTGTTTTTTTATCAGGTTGGAGAATAACCAGGCTGTCGGATGAACTCACCCTGGAACACGCAACGTATAGCTGTCCATGGGAGAAACAGTCATGCCGAAGATCAACACCAGCCACTTTTAAACTCTGTCCCTGTGCTTTATTGATGGTCATGGCGTAGCATAGCTTTATGGGAAATTGAAGGCGTTTAAACTCGAAGTTGTAGTCAGATGTGATTAGCGGAATTCGTGGGATAAAGACTGTTTCACCCTGGCCAACACCTGTTATTATCGTGGCTTCAATAATATGTTTTTTAAGACTCTTTACCTGAAGCCTGGTACCATTACATAATTTTGGTGGGTTTATGTTTCTCAAAAGCATGATTGGTGCCCCATATTTGAGTAAGAGAACATGAGCTGGTAATCCAGGTGGATCTAAAGTATGCAAAAATTCGACAGGATAATGAACTGCTTCCTCAACCTCCGTAACTGAGTCAACCGATTCATATTTTTGCACCTCAGTTGGTAGTTTTTCTAATAAATAGTTGTTAATATTATTAGCAGAGTCATTTTTTGGCGTCAGAATTGCTCGTTCTCTTAGCCAAGAACCACAGTCTAAACCGATATTTTCAATATTGGGATAGATACTGTCTGTTAAATCACTGAGATCTCCTACAACTTTGCATAACTTTTCTGGAATATTTATCCTCCCATTTTCCTCAATAAGCTTGCCATTTCCTATATCGAGCAGTAATGTAGAAAATGCTTCTGCTTCTGAATCATTTATAAGATGTACACGCATATTTATTTTCAAAGAAAGTATTTGTACTCTTGGCCACAATACGGATGACTTTAGACAGGCTTTAACTTCATCCGCACGTGTTCCTCGCGGCACAACTGGCAAAGTCTGCCTAAAGTCTCCAGCCAAGAGCACAGTGACACCACCCATGAGTC
This sequence comes from Euspilapteryx auroguttella, assembly GCA_951802225.1. Lineage (NCBI taxonomy): Eukaryota > Metazoa > Arthropoda > Insecta > Lepidoptera > Gracillariidae > Euspilapteryx > Euspilapteryx auroguttella. The sequence goes on along the minus strand of OX637657.1, from coordinate 9,227,466 downwards.
TATTGCACCCCTTTAGATCTTGAAGGGTCCTGTTTAAAGCCTCAATTCCTCCTTTGTGTGCCATGGTGCACTCATCCCATACAATTAGTTTGGCGTTCCGCAGAACCTGGGCAGTGTCACTTTGTTTCGAAATATTGCATTGGGCTGACTCACAATTAATCAGGTTTAACGGTAGTTTAAAAGCAGAATGTGCAGTCTTTCCGCCATCTAATAATGTAGCCGCAATTCCCGATGAAGCCACGGCAACAGCAATATCTCTTTTTCTTCTTATAGAAGCTAATATAAGGTTTATTAAGAAGGTCTTGCCGGTTCCTCCAGGGGCATCCAAAAAGAAGAAAAGTCCAGAATCAGATCGAACGCTGTCCATTATGTTGTAATAGGCCAGCTTCTGCTCTTCGTTTAATTTCTGGACATTTTCGGTTACGGATGCGGTCAACTGGGCTGTATCATAAGATAACTCGGTAAGATACTGTCGGTTTCCGATAATTTCTCCATGATCTCGTGTCGGTGATGGCAACCCAAACTGTTTGAGATATTTTCCTGACATGGAAATTACAGTGTCCTCTAGAAGAATAAGGCATTGATTGTAAACCACATCCAGAACCAATTGGGCATCGGTACGCTGTTTTCCTATCCGAAAAAATACGTCTTCTGCCAAGCTATTACAATATTTTTCCCACAACTTTACAGGATCTCCAACGTGGCAAAACACTAACATCATTGAAAATAGTTCACGTAGTTTTTTTGGAGAATCTGAGACACTTGCTTCTTCAAGAGTGCGGTCCCAATGAGAATCATCTTCTAGTAAGCCGCGTGCTCTACATGCTTCCTGAAACGTTGGTTGAACAACTCCTTCAACAGTTTTTAAAAATTCAAAAGACTCCGGACCACGGATCTCATGCAAAAGCATACGCAGATAATAACACTCGGTATTTCCAGGATGAACTGCGTACACTCTTCCCAACGCTTGATCTTTTTTCACGCCAGGATGACCTAACACAGGCTTCCCCAGTTTTCTCCTACAAAACTGGTTCTTTGTCCATACATAATACGATGGAACTTCACAATAAAGAAGAGTCTTTGCAAAAGTGTCTTGCTGGCATAGTTTAAAAAATGCTAAAAGGGTGGTTTGTGTGGGGTTATTAATAATTTCAGAAGCAGTATCATCTGTGTAATATACTCGTTGGCCATTTTCAAGATGGACAGCTAAATGTATCACAGGAGGGAAACGATCGTGTATTGAAAAGCACATTAAGCGCCAAGCTGCCTCAGAGCTACTTATATATCGCCCAGCCTCGTAACTTGACACCTCATCCTGACTTTGAATGGCAAAAGCTGCTTGGTCTGACCCTTTGTTTACGTATTTACAAATGTATTTGATAGATTTTACGGAATTACAATACTCTACATTGATGTGAGCTTCAAACGTGCGAGAAAGAACAGGATTATAGGGCACTACCCAGCGATTGTCGACTTCCTTTCCTCCAATATCGGCAGTAAACCCACCGTGTTCTGGGGAACGTCTGCGATATTTAGGATAACCGTCCTCCCCAGTTTGAGTTTCAAATAAAAAAGGACGCGGGTACTTTTTAGAACATTGGCCATCAACCATACAGGGTGATTTTCTATTTAGAGATCCGCATGGACCGTGCATCATCGTAGTTTTAACAATTTCGTGCAATGCAGGATCGGTATCCGGATCTGGTATTTCAGCCCAGATCACTTTGTCAACAGACTCGGGACGTATCTTTTCCTCTAGCCACAGGAGAATATGGACATGAGGAAGACCACGCTTTTGCCATTCTATAGAGTAAATATGACATCTAGACGGACCAAAAATACAGCCTTTAGTAAGTAGCTTCATAATTTGCTTTACTTTCAAATGGAAAATCCTTGCTATTAAATCGTTCCTATCGAAAGATTTTTGACCGCTTTTTAAAATAGCTTTAATTTCTTTCCATTTTGGATTGCAGGTGAAAGTTATAAAAAAATCAGGTCGGCCATAATGACGTACGTAAGTCATTGCATCCTGTGTGCGCTCGTGCATGTAGCGAGGCCCTCCTGTAAAAGAAGATGGCAAAACCACCATTTTACCAAGCTCTGATGGCTGGCAATCAGCTTTTGACATTGCGTCTTTTAGATGTACGTATTCTTCACTTCGTAGCTTTTTCTGATTATTTCTTATAAAATTGAGCCTCTCGGTTTCAACCTTAGCATACATGTCAACTAAAAATTGATTTAGAAGATTGCGGAACAGCAATAGATTGTCTTCGCCATCTCTTTCCATAATACGATAGCTATAAAAATCGGCAGCTGATACAGTTTTATTTAGAGGCTGCTTAGTCCTTCCATCGTGCTGAGGAATATTTATACAATAACCATCTTCTCCTCGACTAAACATAAGAGGATATTGAAGAGCGTCGTAAGCACGGTGAGTCTCACTAATTTTTAACAATTTGTTGTCTCGGCTATGTAAAACTATATCCCGTTTTTCAAAGTCCTGACCAACGATAAGAATTGCTACCTCTTTAGTCGTCGGAGCATTGTACCGACCTGAATGCTCATTTGGGGGCTTTTTATTAGCGTTGATTACAACGTGAAAGTCTTTTTGATCTTCAGGGACAGAATCAATGGCAGCTTTGAAATCTATAATGTACTTGTTATTTTCATGAAGCATTGTTTGAAGCTCACTAACCAATTCTGGGTTGACACCTTTATAGATACCACAGCGAATATTCTTTTCATTAACGTCATCACCAACAAAGTATATTTGAAGGAATGATGGCTCTTGCTGATTCCCCGCCGTAAGGCTTCCAATTCTGTGGTACACTTGGCCTTGTACTTTGAATGTTGGCATAAACGTTCCTTCTTTCACTTCTTTGGCACCAAAAGATGTCATTTGAAAACATCCATTATATTGGCGACTATGAGATAGGAAATGTTCTGCCATTGGATGCTGGTAAGATAGCAGGCTACGTAAAGGTTCAGGGTAAGGACCAATGGCTTCAATTTGAACCTTTCCACCACTACAACACATGCCTGGTGCTTCGTTCGGCCATTTTAGCGCACGGCAGTAAGAACAGGGCGTCCGAGTTCCCAGATCAACAGTTTTATCTTTAGCGTAATCAATCTGTGGTTTATATTTAAAACCAGACAAAGACTTATTAGTCCAAGAAAGATCTCTAGCCTCTGACCTTTTTTTGTTATATTTAGATGTTGATGCCTGGCCAACATGAGGATTATTAGATGTGTATTTCTTTACAGATTCCCTATGTACTTCTGGGTTATTTTGGGTGTATTTGGCAATGGAAGCTCTCTTAGTTTCAGAATGGGTTTGCGAATATCTGGCTACTGAAGCTCTATTTATTTCGGGGTGACTTTGCGAATATTTGGCTACTGAAACTCTGTTAATTTCAGGATGACTTTGCGCATACTTGGCTACTGAAACTCTGTTAATTTCTGGATGACTTTGCGCATACTTGGCTACTGAAACTCTGTTAATTTCTGGATGACTTTGCGCATACTTGGCTACTGAAACTCTGTTAATTTCAGGATGACTTTGCGCATATTTGGCTACTGAAACTCTATTGACTTCAGGATTGTTTTGTGTATACTTTTTGACACTTTTTTTATTTACTTCTGGTTTTGCCTTTGCATACTTGGCAGCGGCTTCAGTAAGTTGTTTTTTCCGTATACCTTCCGTAAATCTCTTCCTACGTTTTTTGCCTACTATGGCAGGAGTAAAAGCTAAATCAAATGAGGTTTCAAGCTGTTCCTGAGGTGTACTGGTCAAAGTTGAGTCACTCATAATTAGAGATGGGCAGTCCATAGGAGAAGATAATTCAGATGTATCATTGTTATTATTGGTTGACTCGGATAATGGAATCAAAACATCAAAGTGTCCGGCTTTATAATCACCTAAAAACCGAATTCGTTTTGTACCCTGCAGTGGTTCCCCGAAAGAAGCAAGCAGGTTTCCATTTTGGAAAACCTGAAACTCATACGGGTAAATTTCACCTGCTGCCATAAGTTCACAGGTTGTTCCATAAGTTCCAGGATGGATTGACATTTCTGCAAGGTAAAGCCTTTTAGTTCCGTAGGGCATCCCGGATACTTGCTGGCTAAATGGCTTAAACCTTTGCCAATTTTCAGCAACATGGCGAACTATGTCGGCACGTACTTGAGCCGACATTGAGACATCGCCATAAACCAAATAGGCAATGGATGAAAAGAGACATGCGCCATTGCCTTCAATCTCAAAAACGCGGCAAGGAATTTGGTTCACTACAATAACTTCCATTATTTAAGTGAAAAAAAACTCAAACTAAGCAAACTAAAACAAAAAGATTATATAAAATATTTACAGAAAAAGGACAAACAAAAAAAAGTAATTAGGAAACTAAAACAAAAACCTTATCTAAAAAATGAAGAAAAACAAAATATTAAAGAAACAAAAACACAAACAAACATACAAAAACCTTAACTAAGCAAAGTAAAAGAAAGGGATTAACTATCTGAAATATGAAATAAATGTTTTTTAGAAACTAACAAACAAACAAAAACGAAAAATTTTAACCAATGAAACTAAACAAAAAGATTATTTGAAATATGTAGGAAATGTTCAAAGAAGAGAAAAGTTCAAAGTGAATATCCTGTGAAGTAATAAAAATTCCAAGTAAATATCAAGAGAAGAACAATAAAAGAATGGTTACATTTAATCAATATCAACAATCGCAAAACAGGTCCGAAATTTTTCAAAGCAAGTTTTATTTTCATTTGTGACCCATACTATTAACGTGATAAAGGCATTGCCGCACGGAAGACACCAAACAATTAGCGAAGATTTGCTTATAGAATTTTCAATTTATATTAACTCAAATTGGTACTGGCTGATGCATTAAAAAAATCGAATCAAATTTTATGAGAACATTTTATTAATCTTTTTTTTTAAAGACCGGCCAGTACCCATTTGGAAAAGATTCTTGAACATTTCGAAGCCATTCCAATGGGTACTGGCTAATTAAAAAGAAAAACTTATCAAATTTTAAGCCGGAACTTAACCTAAAAATAAGAACTTATAAGTACTATAATATATGTGTTGTGTTGCCACAAGCCTCGGTTACATTTTTTATGTCTACACATTAGAATAGCGTATATTGCATGTGGTTCTAATGTGTTTCTAGGCAGAGTCGATTTAGTGGATTTTGGTTTTTAAATGTTTGTAGTAGTTTAGGGCCTCTAGTCTCATCGCGCAAAACAGCTCTATCGGATAAAAGTAGAATAAAAATAGTACGTTAATCGTAAGAAAATACACATTTTGTAGTCTCGTAATCAATTTTCCTATAACTATAATATCGGTAGTATCGCAATAGATTGGAGTTGACCAAAAAGGGTAGTCTGCTATATACTATGATAATGTTATGATTACTTTCGACTGACATTATATACGTCATTTGCAACCACGTCATATAAATATTGATTGATATTTAATGACAGTTGCACTACGCGGGTTCCACTTTCATCTAAAAAAACAGGATTAACAATTAAGGGAAAAAATCCCAGATTATTCGATAGCTTACTTTTTAAATTCTATATTACTTTTTATATTCTATATTGCTATACTATTACGATCGATCAAAGTTAAGAGACTCGCAATTTTTGACCCAATCATAATAGAGTCATAGTAGAATAGCAATAGAATAGAAGTTTAATCGTCATTTTATGAGACTAAGACCCCTGAGAAGGTTTAAAAGGAGAAAATTTGGAAAAATTGAAGGAAAATTAGTAAAAAAAACTATTTTTTTTTCTTCATTGTTCAACTGTTCCATTACAAACTTTTGAATCTATTTTTGGGTGACGAATGAATTGATTGACTGACGGGTTCGTTTTTTAACTCTCCCATTTTAAGCGGGCAAAGTAAATTAGTCCAAACATAGATCTCTTTATTGTACAAAAAACACACAAATTGGAAAAAATATACTTACATTAGTATGCTGTCAAAAGGCAACCTTTTCGCTTTTTATAGCTTAGGTATAGGTAGGTTGTGTTTGTGTGCAAAAGTTTTAAAAACAGATTAAGTACTTAATATATACGGTATGTATATAAAAATAAAAGTATAAGTATAAAAAAATATACAAGTAAGTATACATGACTATCCAGACAACCAAAACTTATTTCATCTATCTAAATCCGCCGGTATAGATTTATCTATCTATCTTCTATATATAAAAATGAATTTTGGTTCGTTAGTCTCGCTAAAACTCGAGAACGGCCGGACCGATTTAGTTGATTTTGGCTTGAAATGTTTGTAGTAGTGCAGGGAAGTTTTTAAAGGTGAGGAAATATGGAATAATGGACGGGAAGTTAGTAAAAACAACAATTTCATTTTTCCATATAAAAATCCTATGATACTTTCAATTTATGTAATTGAGTCCGCAAATTTTTATATTTTATGATCGCCGTTTAGGTTTTTAAATTAGACTGTTACTTCCTGTACATGGCGTTAAAAATGCCGCAATCTAATCTAATACTTATCAATGTTAAAGAAAAAAAAATGGATTTCAAAATAGATGTCTTTTTCGTAATCAGCGCCCCCAATGACCTAGAAAACGACATCCATATAGATTTGTAGAAATGTGTATGTCCGTGGATTTTAAAGAGTCTTTTTTGCAATCACCACCACCAAAAACCTAGAAAACCCCACCCATATCGATTTTGAAGAAAAATTAGAAGCAGTTTCAGTTTTTATACAAACTTTAACATCCTGTATCAAGACTTCTTTAACTAATAAACACAGTTTTGATATCCTATTTGATGTTGTAATATTATAAGGAGCTTATTTTGAAAATTTCAAGTCTCTAGTGTCATTAGTTTAGATTTTAGCAAAAAACATATTTCACCCTGTATAAGACCTCAGGGGCAAAATTAAACAAAAACTAAATCATTTATGATGTTTGTGATACAAAAAGAATCTACAGTCTAAATTTCAACATTCTAAACCCAGTAGTTTAGGAGTTTCATACAAACTGTTACACCCTGTATACGGCGTCCCGGTTAAGTTATCCCATGTTTCACCTGTATAAGAACTCAGGAGCTAAATAAAAAAAAAAGTAATCTACAGTGTAAATTTCAAAATTCTAAACCCAGTGGCTTAGGAGTTTCATACAAATTGTTACATCCTGTACACGGCGACCCGTTTTTTTTCGTGATTTGCCTTAAGCCTAGAAACAACACTCATTTCGATTTGTATAGAAAAAAAAGGCAGTTTCGGTTTTTCATACAAACATTAACACCCTGTATCAAGGCTTCTTTAACTAATAAACACAGTTTTGATATCCTATTTGATGTTGTAATATTATAAGGAGCTTATTTTGTAAATTTCAAGTTTCTAGTGTCATTAGTTTAGATTTTAGCAAAAAACATATTTCACCCACAAATTGTTACATCCTGTATACGGCGACCCGTTTATTTTCGTGATTTGCCTTAAGCCTAGAAACAACACTCATTTCGATTTCTATAGAAAAAAGGAGCAGTTTCGGTTTTTCATACAAACATTAACACCCTGTATCAAGGCTTCTTTAACTAATAAACACAGTTTTGATATCCTATTTGATGTTGTAATATTATAAGGAGCTTATTTTAAAAATTTCAAGTCTCTAGTGTCATTAGTTTAGATTTTAGCAAAAAACATATTTCACCCTGTATAAGACCTCAGGGGCAAAATTAAACAAAAACTAAATCATTTATGATGTTGGTGATACAAAACGAATCTACAGTCTAAATTTCAACATTCTAAACCCAGTAGTTTAGGAGTTTCATACAAACTGTTACACCCTGTATACGGCGTCCCGGTTAAGTTATCCCAAAATCCCGTCTTAGTGGGTGCCTACGTCACGTAAGGAAGCTACTGTCCAAATTTCATCTTTCTATCTTCAGCGGTTCCGGCTGGGCGATGATGAGTGAGTGAGTGAGTGAGTGAGTGAGTGAGTAGATCAGTGGTATTTGGATTTTATATATATAGATTAAATATTGTAGAGTAAAGCTAAGATAATTTCTGTTCAAATCCAATCCAAATTTCTGTTGTGTCCAATCCAAAATCTGTGTTTCTGTCAATGTAAAGTGGTCCTATCCTATCCTTACTCTACAACTAGTCGTTCAACAGATCCGGGCAACCATTTTTGTTTGATGTTTGTCCAAGCACGCACACACGCGTTGATTGTGAAGCTTGTAGGTACATTCACAAATACAGCGCCCAATAATGTGGAGGGCCGTGCCCTGAGGCCGTGCCATATTATCGTACTTTTACTCTACACATTATTATAGAGTCTACAGGGTGTTTCTGTCAAAGCGGCAATAAATCAAAGGAGGGATTCAGCTCACCATACCTTACAACTTTCTCAAAGCAAACTGGGGTCGAACAAAACAAAAATCAGCTGTCAAACTGTCCTTGTCCCGTACATTGACCCTATCAGCTGATCGAACTAATGTATGGAACAGCTGTTATATTTTTTGAGATTTCGACCCATGTTGCTTTGGGAAAGTTGTTAGTTATGGTGAGCAGAATCCCTCCTTTGATTTATTACCGCCTTGTCAGACAAACATCCTGTATATTACAAGAGCAACCTGACTCTATCTACCACTCTAACTGCTCTGTGGCTCAGTTGGCAGTGTTGTGGACTGCGACGCGTGTGCACCTGGGTTCGATTCCCGGCGGGGCGAACATTTTTATGATGAATATTGTTGTTTGTTTCCTGTCTGGGTGTAAGTTTCGTCTCTGTATATGTTTCGGGCACCCTGTTCTTCCTAGTTAAGGGCTCTGAGTGTGATGTGTTATTATTATTATTTTAATATTACTCTACATCAAGGCTCATAACGAACAACTGTAGTGACGAGTGTCCCTCGTGTTGCATCTATGCAATTGCATTGCTTGCAACATAAGCTGAGTCGGGGCCATTTTGCGCCCACAACACTTACAATACTTTTGTCAATTTTATTTCGTTATTTGTTCTTTGTGTTTCTTTTACCTAGTTGTTACATATTATTGTGTGTTTTGTGTGCGCAAATAAAGATCTGTCTATGTCTAGTGGCACCTTGAGTCGTGTGGCTGCAGCGTCGGGAGCATATTACTGTGTTTTTGTGTATTTCTGACCGTGTTTTATCTTTACAAATATGCCTTCGTGCATCATAAAGCGTTGTAGAAGCTCAGACCTGCTCCTCAAGCGGCAGGCGCTCGAAGGCGGCCGCGGCCACGTCGCGGTACTCCGCCACGAACGTCGCCGTCACGCCCGCGCGCACGTAGGCCGCCAGCTCGTCGAAGTCGCGCCGGTTGTCCTCTGGCAGGATTACTGTCGTCACTCCCACGCGCTTTGCCTGGGTAGGTCAATTATACATTTTAGTAAGTAAAGCTAAGTAAGCCGCCTCCGTAGCTCAGTAGCGTAGCGCGTTGCGCCACGGCACGGAAGGTTGTGGGTTCGATCCCCGCAGAAAACACCACATATTGATTTCTCACAAAAATCACGTTGTGGTGTTTTCGGTTGGATAGGACATTGCAGGCTTGAATCACCTGATTGTCCAAAAAGTAAGATGATTCCGTGCTTCGGAAGGCACGTGAAGCCGTTGGTCCCGGCCGCACTGGTCGTTATAACCGCGGCGACAAGCTGGCCCCGCATCACGTTGGTAATAAAGCATAAACTCGGCTAAACGTGGATCCGGCTCTCAAGCTGGTGCCTCTGCCTAACCCTCCGGGCAATAAAAGGCGTGAGATTATGTATGTATGTAGTAAGGAAATATTGAGGACTAGCATTATATTTCATGGCGATTGCAAAATATTAAGTACGAGCTGTCTCGGCTTACTTCGTTACGCCATGGAATATTAGATACTGCTAAAGACTTGGCCCTATAGACTGTGTTCTTTTGACTGCCAAGAATGGGCGAATAAAAAAACAAACAACAACAACAAACCACCTGTCAAAATATGTAAACAACGAAAAAAAAATTGCAGCTTGGGTTACATTATTCGAGTTTATAAGTAAGGATCCCAAATTTTTTTGAAAATCGAATATAGCCTATAACACTCGGGGATAGTGTAGCTTCCTACCAGTGAATGAATTTTTCAAATCGGTTTAGTATTTCCGAAGCCTATTCGTTACAAACAAACAAATCTTTCCTCTTTATAATATTGGTATAGATATAAGAACATAACCTTATCCCTCAAAAAGTAAAAGGCGACTAGGTAACAATCGAAAAACGGGCAGCAGCGTCCTTAGTTGAAAAATTTGCTATCATTATTAATTCTATACTTTAACAAAACTGCAACAAAAAGCTATCGATAAAACACACTATACTTTATGTTTTTTTTGAGAAATTATAAGTTATCATATTTAACATATTCTAGTAGTTTATGCACCAATGGCGAAAGTAGTGATTTATGTATGAGGGTTTCAAGTTCGAACCCTACTGCAGTGAGAGTTTCAAGGAATGAAACTTAAACAAGCGAGGATTATAACAAACCCGATACAGAACATCTTTTCGGCAGAGTAATCAATCAATATATATAAAACTCTTCCGTTACTAACTGACTGACTGACTGACTGACAGACAACGCAGAGCCGAAACTACTGGGCGTAGAAAGCTGAAAATTGGAACGTGGGTTCCTTGGGTAGTGTAGGTGAGCACTAAGAAGGGATTTCCCGAAATTCCCACGGGAACGGAAAAAAACGGGATTTTTGTGTTTATGAGAAATCTGCGCGGGAAAAACCGCGGGGCAGCCTCTAGTATAGTCTAATTGACCTTCAATCAATATATATAAAACTCCTCGTTACTGACTGACTGACTGACAGACAACGCAGAGCCGAAACTACTGGGCGTAGAAAGCTGAAAATTGGAACGTGGGTTCCTTAGGGAGTGTAGGTGAGCACTAGGAAAGGATTTCCCGAAATTCCCACGGGAACGGAAAAAAACCGGATTTTTGTGTTTGTGAAAAATCTGCGCGGGAAATACCGCGGGGCAGCCTCTAGTATCTTTTAAACCAAGGCATATAATATAAAAAATGTGAAACAGTACTCCACTAGATAATGCAGCCTAGTATATTTAGGGCACTGTTGTATAACTTTTAGATTAAAGACCAAAGAAAACTACTGATTGTTGCCAAAAGTGGCGTTTTTAGCAACACTATGTAGCTTTCTTTGGTCTTCAACCTAAAAGATATACAACAGTGACAGCTTGGCTGTCAATGTCTACTTTAGCTGTGCTATGCCTCTTAACAGAAACACACTTACAGCAATAATTTTCTCCTTGATCCCTCCCACAGGCAGCACGCGGCCGGTCAGCGATATTTCGCCAGTCATAGCCAGGTCTGGCTTCACGTTTCGCCCCGTGGCGAGCGAGATCAGCGCCGTGGCTATAGTGCAGCCGGCGGAGGGACCGTCCTTGGGAGTCGCGCCTTCCGGCACGTGCAGGTGTAGGTGGCTGGGGAGAAACATATTTTTTTATTCTATACCAATATTATAAAGAGGAAAGATTTGTTTGTTTGTTTGTAACGAATAGGCTCCGGAAATACTGATCTGATTTTAAAAATTCTTTCACTGGTAGGAAGCTACACTATCCCCGAGTGACACAGGCTATATGAGATTTTCAAAAAAATTAGGGATCCTTACTTAAACTCAAATAATATAACCCAAGGTGCAATATTTTTTCCGTTGTTTACATATTTTGACAGGTGGTTTGTTGTTGTTGTTTGTTTTTTTATTCGCCTATTCTGGGCAGGCAAAAGAACATAGTCTTTAGAGCCAAGTCTTTTGTAGTATCTTATATTCTATGGCGTAACAAAGTAAGCCGGGACAGCTCGTAGATATATAAAATAATAATTATATCTCTTATAATACTAATACACACAAAAATAGATAGATAGATAGATAATAGATAGTTTAATTTGTGTCACACTTCTGACACAGTATATAAATAGTACTACGTACAGCTTGGGAGCTCCCTGACTTCCTCAGCAAGTGCGGCCCCCGCGCTCAGTTACCTCTCAGTACAAATAAAGCAGCTCCCGAAACATATACCGGTATATTTTTCGGGCACCCTTGATACAGGTTCTACCTAGTAAGGGGCTCTGAGTGTGATGCGTTGTTGTTATCAATATATATAAAACTCTTCCGTTACTGACTGACAGACAACGCAGAGCCGAAACTACTGGGCGTACAAAGCTGAAATTTGGCATGTAGGTTCCTTAGGGAGTGTAGGTGAGCACTAAGAAAGGATTTCCCGAAATTCCTACGGGAACGGGTAAAAACGGGAAATACCGCGGGGCAGCCTCTAGTTATTATTATACTAGTCGACCCGGCGAACTTCGTACCGCCTAACCTATTACTATATTGTGCTCGTATTATACTTATAAACCTTCCTCTTTTATCACTCAATCTATTAAAAAAACCGCATCAAAATACGTTGCATATTATTAAAGGTATAAGATAAGCATACATAGGGCCAGACGCGGGAAGCGACTTCATTTTATACTATGTACTAGAGGCTGCCCCGCGGTTTTTCCCGCGCAGTTTTCTCATAAATACAAAAATTCCCGTTTTTTCCCGTTCCCGTGGGAATTTCGGGAAATCTCTTCTTAGTGCTCACCTACACTCCCTAAGGAACCTACATGCAAAATTTCAGCCCGCTACGCCCAGTAGTTTCGGCTCTGCGTTGTCTGTCAGTCAGTCAGTCAGTAACGGAAGAGTTTTATATATATTGATTGATTGATTATAGTTAGTAGCACTTTAAAGTGTCTAAATGTAACTTAACATAGTTTTCCGGTCCAAATTACCCACCTGGGTTCGATTCCCGGAGAGCACACGCTTACTCAGTCTACATCACTGCCAACAGTCACGAGTCTACGGAGCAGTCAACTCTGAAATGCCAGCCTTATACTGGGTGTTTCTGACAAGGCGGTAATAAATGAAAGGAGGGATTCAGCTCACCATAACAAACAACTTTCCCAAAGAAACATGGGTCGAAATCTCAAAACTAAAATCATCTGTTGCATACATTTGTTCGATCAGCTGACGGGGTCAATGTACGGGACAGCTGATTTTTGTTTTGTTATTTTGACCTATGTTGCTTAGGGAAAGTTGTTAGGTATGCTGTGCCGAACCCCCCATTTAATTTATTACCGCCTTGTCAGAAACACCCTGTATAGAGCCTACGAGAGCAGACTGACCTGGTATTGAGGAACATGTTCTGCGGCTGCGCGCCGGCGAGGTGGCTGCGCGCCACGGTGAGCGCGATGCGGGCCGACTCCTCCATCACCTCGAGAGCAGACTGACCTGGTATTGAGGAACATGTTCTGCGGCTGCGCGCCGGCGAGGTGGCTGCGCGCCACGGTGAGCGCGATGCGGGCCGACTCCTCCATCACCTCGAGAGCAGACTGACCTGGTATTGAGGAACATGTTCTGCGGCTGCGCGCCGGCGAGGTGGCTGCGCGCCACGGTGAGCGCGATGCGGGCCGACTCCTCCATCACCTCGAGAGCAGACTGACCTGGTATTGAGGAACATGTTCTGCGGCTGCGCGCCGGCGAGGTGGCTGCGCGCCACGGTGAGCGCGATGCGGGCCGACTCCTCCATCACCTCGAGAGCAGACTGACCTGGTATTGAGGAACATGTTCTGCGGCTGCGCGCCGGCGAGGTGGCTGCGCGCCACGGTGAGCGCGATGCGGGCCGACTCCTTCATCACCTCGCCCAGGTGGCCCGTCAGCTCCAGGCTGCCAGCCTGCGACTTGCCGTCGGACAGAGTGTTGCGGACCGCGGTCTCTATGTAGAGCGTGCTGCCGCCTTGAACGAGACGGGGGAAATTAGTTTTCTGCTGTTGCATAAGTATGTAGGTACAGTCACGTGCAAAATTCCAAACATACCCTGTTATTCATAAAAAGTTAAAGAGCGTTTTAGTTATTTGACGGATGTCAATTTAGACTGGATGTCACGTATTTACCATACAACAAACCAGAGGAGTAGACCTCCAGTAAAGCTACTTCAAAACCTACTGTATCTTTATGAATAATATGGATAGTGTTTAGTCTAAAATAGCTTGCACAGCTTGCAAGCTTGCGGGATATTTCCATACATTACATACAAACATTTCCATACATTACATACAAACGCTATAAGCGCAGCAAATATGCCGGTAAATGTGATCACTGGATGCGATTTTTTTTGAACTCTATATGGACAAAAATACATCACTTCTACACCCTCCATCACCAAACCACCTCCTTTCCTCGCATGGCTATCATAAAAGGCGACTAAGGGAACACCCGAAGGACGGGCAGCAGTGTCCTTCATTGAAAAACTTGAAGAACCATACTGCGACAGTAGCAACAGCACCCGAAGCGGAATATCTTTACGCCCGCGCGTTGTATACTCTACTTTTCATCCCTCCAAAGAAAACTAATAGCGAAAGAGATGTATAAGCCGCGCAGATAAAGAATTGATGTGCAGGTCTTTGTCCAACAGTGAACATCTGGGCTTAGATAAATGATTTCTCACCCATAGCAGTCCAAGCGAGCCCCATGACGACCCCGGGCGGAGTGACGTCATACATGCGGTCGGTCCGGAAGGTCGGCTTCCCAACCAGGTCGGGTAGATTGTCCTCTGTGACTTCCACCTTGTCTACTCCTTCTTTAACTATCTTGAAGGCCACTTTACGTGCTATCTGTTTTTGGGGAAGACAAAATTATATTTAGATAGGTAGAACAAACCTTAATATCATTTCTCGTCGAATAACGAATCGACTATCTCGTGAGGCAAGGCAAACATTTGTTTGCCTGGGCCGCTTGGTGGGCACCCTGAACTACCTCGCCTCTCGCAGTATAGGATACTTTAACAAATAAGGCATCAATAGCAATTAGAGTAAATAGCCTAATTGACCTTCAATAAGTGATATATTGTATCCTATTAAATTTCCCTCTACTCTTTATGTAATATATTGATATATTGAGTTCGGATCTCTAATGCAATACAGACCTTCTCGATATGTTTCTGCAGGTTCCTAACGCCACTCTCGCGGCAGTAGGCGCGGATGAGCGTGGCCAGTGCGGCCGGCTGTAGATCAAGCTGCGGAGGCTCCAGGCCGCAGCCGCGTCGCGCCGCTGGCACTAGGTACTGGGATGCTATAGCTAGCTTCTCCTCTGCCACGTAGCCTAGGGGAGTGAGGACATTAGTTTAGTACATTTATTGAACAAAAAACAGTAATAAAGTAACATTTTATGTTATAAAAATTGACCACTTTGTCAAACTTAGTCACAGTTACAGCCAAACGCGAAAGATGTACTGGTACGTCAAGGTACAGGAAGTTGAATTTCAGACCCAAACTCAATCACATTCACCCACTTGACAATTCCGTCAGACACAGTCAATCAACAACTCCGTCAGATACAGTCAGTCAACAACTCCGTCAGACATAGTCACTCAACAACTCCGTCAGACACAGTCGCTCAACAACTCCGTCAGACACAGTCACTCAACAACTTCGCCAGACACAGTTACTCAAAAACTGCGTCAGGCAAAGTCACTCAACAACTCCGTCAAACACGTTCACTCAACAATTCCGTCAGGCACAGTCACTCAATACCTCTGTTAGACAACGTCACTTCAACTCAGTCAGACTCAGTCACTCATAAACTGCGTCAGATACAGTCGCTCAACAACTCCGTCAGACACAGTCACTCAACAACTCCGTCAGACCCATTCGCTCAACAACTCCGTCAGACACATTCACTCAACAACTCCGTCACACAAAGTCGCTCAACAACACCGTCAGACACAGTCGCTCAACAACTCCGTCAGACAAAGTCGCTTAACAACTCCGTCAGACACGGTCCACTCAAAGTGTGGTTCCAGATGCCAAAGTGTAGTGAAATCAGACCATTAACCCACCTGACATCTCGATCAGTTCCATCCTGTCCCTCAGCGGCTCAGGGATGGTATCAAGGACGTTGGCGGTGCAGATGAAGAGCACACGCGAGAGGTCCACAGGTACGTCCAAATAGTGGTCCAGGAAATTTGAGTTCTGTTCAGGGTCCAGGAGTTCTAAGAGAGCGGAAGACGGGTCCCCGTGGACGCCCCTTGGGAAGGAAAAGAAATCATAACATAGCATAGCATAATCTCACGCCTTTTATTAGTCGAAGGGTTAGGCAGGACAAACGGTTTAACGTGCCTTCCGAAGCACGGAATCATCTTACTTTTCGGACAATCAGGTGACTCAACTCTGCAATGTCCTATCCAACCGAAAACAACCACAACGTGATTTTTGTGAGAAATCAATATGTGACGTTTTGCGAAATGTCATGGGTGAAGAGAGGATGGTTGTAATATATACTGCCCTCATACGGCAAAGATGATCTTAATTAGACATAGACAAATCTTTATTCATTGATGTGAATACAAACAAAATTTACAACATAATTAAAACCTTAAGCAATTTCTATACCAATATTATAAAGAGGAAAGATTTGTTTGTTTGTTTGTTTGTAACGAATAGGCTCCGGAAATACTGAACCGATTTGAAGAATTCTTTCACTGGTAGGAAGCTACATTAACCCCGAGTGTCATAGGCTATATTAGATTTTCAAAAAAATTAGGGATCCTTACCTAAACTCAAATAATATAACCCATGGTGCAATATTTTTTCCGTTGTTTACATATTTTGACAGGTGGTTTGTTGATGTTGTTTGATTTTTATTCGGCCATTCTTGGCATTCAAAAGAACATAGTCTATAGAGCCAAGTCTTTTGTAGTATCTTATATACTATGGCGTAACGAAGTAAGCCGGGAAAGCTCGTAAAAAATAAAAAAAATACAACAGAGAAAAAATTGCAAATGGGAACAATTGCACAGCACATGCTGAGTTATAGTCGTTTTTCATCTACAATATCTACTTTTGGAAAAAAACTCAGAACTTGTTATTATGAACTTTAACTTTGAACCTGTATTGTATACTGTATTGTTTTGTGTGTGCAAATAAATTTGCTAAATCTTTACCTGCCAATTTTGTCAACTTCATCTATAAGCACCAAGGGGTTCTCAGTCCCAGTCTTCTTCAGGCACTGGACAAGTTTCCCCGGCATCGCTCCGACGTACGTCCGTCTGTGTCCCTTTATCTCGGCAACGTCCGTCATGCCGCCGACGGAGAAGCGGAAGTATTTGCGGTTCAGTGCTTTTGCTATTGAACGAGCTGGTGAAAACGAAAACGAGGGTTTTTTTTTATGCCACTTGATAAAAAATGGCTTATACTTAACACTAGGGCCTTTTTTTTTTTTGTAACGAAGGGAAATGCCTATCGCATTTCCCGACGTTCGGGGGAGCGTCGGGGGTATGTGGGGCTCGCACCCACTAAATCCCCCCGGCGGCCGTCTTGGCGCTTTTGGGAAGAACCCCGGGAACCACACATTATAGCGTCCGAAGTCCTTCCCACGCTCAGCTGCTATCAGCTTCGTGCTCGGGGAGGGCATATTGTTCCCTCCCCGGCTCGCCCCCGGAGCACAGTGCCACAAGCTGTGCCGCCGCCCATCTCGGGGCCGTTTGATGAGTGTGCCACGAATACCCACGACCCCAAAGACCCCTTTTAGTCGCCTCTTACGACAGGCATAGGGCACCGTAGACCTATTCTTACGCCCGTACCTACAGGGCTTTAGCGCAACCGGCCTAACCAAAATTTCAATGTTCGTAACGGGCGCTCCGCGTAAGGATTAGAGGCGGGGCCTAGGCGTGTGACAAACTATTCAAGAGTACCTACGTACAAGAAGGTTCCTCGATTAGTAAAGTGTTTGATCGATTGTCGGTCGACGTTAAACCTCACCGCGTCGTGCGCACATAAATTGTGCATAGTTTAAATGTGTTTGAGGGTAGGTAGACGTTCCACGGGAGCGATTATCCTGGATATATTCTATCGGTATATTTCAAACCGTATTCGATTATTTATCGATCGGTAATCGTTCAATTAGTCTATATCACCCTGAAAGAGAACAATAAAACACAAAAACCTCACCAATACTAGTCTTTCCAACGCCCGGCGGTCCATGGAAGCACAATATCTTCCCTTGAGTAGACCCTTTCAGTTGTGAAACAGCGATAAACTCCAATATCCTCTTCTTAATATCTTCCATGCCGTAATGGTCTTCGTCCAAGACCACCTGGGCTTCTTCCAGCTTCAGGTTCTCTTCGGAGGAGATGCCCCAGGGAAGAGAGGTCAGCCAGTCCAAGTAGCAGCGGGTTACGCTGGGTTAATCAATCAATATATATAAAACTCTTCCGTTACTGACTGACTGTCTGACTGACAGACAACGCAGAGCGGAAACTAGTGGGCATAGCGGGCTAAAATTTTGCACGTGGGTTTGGGGAGTGAAGGGGAGCACTAAGGAATGAATTCCCGAAATTCCCATGGGAACGGGAAAAAACAAGATTTTGGTGTTTATGAGAAATCTGCGCGGGTGAAATCGCGGGGCAGCCTCTAGTACACAGTATAAAATGAAGTCGCTTCCCGCGTCTGTCCCTATGTATGCTTAATTCTTAAAAACTACGCAACGGATTTTGATGCGGTTTTTTTTAAGAGATAGAGTGATTCAAGAGGAAGGTTTATATGTATAATTAGAGGCTGCCCCGCGGTTTCACTCGCGCAGATTTCTCATAAACACAAAAATCCAGTTTTTTCCCGTTCCCGTGGGAATTTCGGGAAATTCTTTATTAGTGTTCACCTACACTCCCTAAGAAACCTACATGCAAAATTTCAGCCCGCTACCCCCAGTAGTTTCGGCTCTGCGTTGTCTGTCAGTCAGTCAGTAACGGAAGAGTTTTATATATATTGATACATGCACTACATAGTAAAAGGTAAGGCGGTACGAAGTTCGCTGGGGCAACTAGTTGATAATTAATATAATGGAGACACACTAAGGCCCGTACTATCCATCTCGGTATAGGAGCCAGTTTACCGCGATGCTAGCTCCGTTCGCGAAATAAATTAATATCTTCTAAACTAAGGCAAAATATCAAAAATGTGGCACAGTATGACACTAGATACTGGAGCCTAGTATTTTTAGCGCACTGTTGTATTGCTTTAGGTTATAGACCAAAGATAGCTACAAAGTGTTACTAAAAGTGGCCACTTTTGGCAACAATCTGTGGGTTATTTTGTTATTTTTACTTAGGACTACGTTAACTGTGCTCAAAAAATACTAAGCACGATTATCTAGTGTCATACTGTGCCACAATTTTGATATTTGCCTTAGTTTAGAAGAAATACATTTTTTTTCGAGAATGGCGTTTTTTTTTTTTTTTTTTCAATATAACCTTTTGAGGATATAACAAAGTTTTTTATAACTAAGAAACACTACTTGAATCAAAAAACCTCGACACATTATTTCGTCAAAGATAACATTTCCAAAAAACGGGAATAGCTAGTTCTTCGAAATTACTTACTAGTTTTTGTTAAAACTACCTAGGAATAATGATAATAAACAAAATCAAATTCTCGTAATTCAGATTTGATTTAAAAGTAATAATTAAAAAAAAAAATTCAATATTTATTACTTTTTCCAATAAAATGTAGTAACCGATGTGGGCGACTGACATATAACTGTCCCTTTCCCTCAGTATGCTATATCAAAGAGATAGACTCTGTTCATTCGGTCCTTTGATTTATTTGTGGTATATTGTCTTAATAATATCGATAGTCGCCGCTTTCGAATACGAAAACGTAAGGAGCACTATCAATTTTTTTTATTATTGAACTAAACAAATTTATGGTCTTTGCAAAAAGAGACCCGCCTTCAACGAACTGATACAGACATAATCTGAGAACTTCCTCTTTTTCGAGGTCGGTTAAAATAGGTAGTAAAACCTTCTCCTGAATGTAACAAATACATTACTGAAAACCGCATCAAATTCAGTTGAGCCAAACGCGAGATAATCGCGGACAAACATACATACATACATACAGGTCAAACTGATAACCTCCTTTTTTGAAGTCGGTTATAAACTTACTTAAACTCCGAGCTGTGGCTTTCCAGGAAGTTCATCTTGTTGAGTTCCTCGTCTATGACGGTTTGGACAGCTTGCGGCACCGTCTTGTTGGCCAGCCTCTCTCTAAACTTCTCTCCTATCGCGTCTTTGTCGTCTTTCTCTATTCCTAGCTCTTTCTTTATCACCTATGGGAAGAAACATAGAAGAAAATTAGACAACTCGCCAAAAAACGGGCGATATGTCGGTTGCACTTACGATAACACTGCACAGTCTAATCGCTACGATAAATCGTTGTCGTGTATACCGAGCATACAGTCACAAACTGTTATTTTCTATTTCTTCTTAAAATTTCTAATGTAAAAGCGTCATAATTATTAATTTTCATTTACTTACATACAGATTCAAAGAAGATTAATTTCGATAATTTCTTTTTTGCAAAAAGAAACCCCCCTTAAACAAACTGACACATACATAATCTGAGAACTTCCTCTTTTTTGAAGTCGGTTAAATTAGGTACTAAAACCTTCTCCTGAATGTAACAAATACATTTCTGAAAACCGCATCAAAATCGGGTCAGCCAAACGCGAGATAATCGCGGACAAACATACATACATACATATAGGTCAAACTGGTAACCTCCTTTTTTGAAGTCGGTTAAAAATAATGAATAATGAAGTTATAGACAAATTTTGTCAGTTTAAATGTAATAGCGGCGGTTTCCAACCCCTCTGATTTAACGTGTCTCAAAGTTTAGAGTTTAGAATTACCTTGAGCTGTTCATGTAGAATGTACTTCCGGTGTTGCTGTTTCACTTTCTCTTCCACCTCCTTGCCTATCTTCTGCTGCAGCTTGGATAGTTCCAATTCTTTCTTCAGGAGAGTCAGCGATAGAGTCAGCCTCTTTGGTATCTGGAATAGGAATTTTAAGGATTAAGTTAGTTTGCTACTTGGATATAAGCCAGGCATTTGACAGATGACATGAAAAACTACTTTACAAATATAAAAATTTATTGCCCCACTGTTACTTTCCTACTCTAAAATCATCTCTGTTCTGACCGTAATAGATGTTTCAAGGTAAAATACCACGATAAAATGGCTCCATTAAACGAAATACTTTTAGGGGTTCCACAAGGAAATATATTGGGACCTATTCTAGATAACTTCTACTCTGGTGACAACATAGCTTTATTATTGGTTCACTGGGTGAGCTAGTCTATTATAAAACTGTAGCCCATTTTTTTCAGAGCTGAAAACAGGAGAATGGCTAAACCGATTTCATTTTAATTTCATCTTTGCTAGATTCCTTATATTTTGTAGATGGTTTGTATGATAAATAAAAATTAAGACATAAATGTCAGAAATAAATCAAATAACATGCCCAATTCGGTCTTGAATTTTGCCACTATATGGCGTCAATGATTAAGGGAATAAAAAGTTCCCCCGGACAGCTAGTGTATTATGAATAACTCACATCCATCTCCTCCAGTATGGCCTGCAGCTCGGCGGGCTCGGCGGCGGCCAGCGCGGCGCCCAGGTCGCCCAGGTACACCGGGTTGTCGACCACGCGCTGACCCTGGGCTAGCATGTGGTGGAGGGATTCCCTGGAAAATAATATTTTACTTGTTGTTGAAAAGGGTAATTCATAATATAAAAATCAATTAAAACTTGTGAATGGCTGCTGGGCCAATTTGGCTGCTTTTGCTTTTGCAATGTTTTTCAATTTCCAGGGAAGGTATATTACACGAGAAGCGCTAGTTAGGCTTGGGTTTCTAATTGCATTCTTTTAAAAAAAAAAAAACATTTTATAACTGCCACAAAACAATAAAATCTTGAATTTTTTTAATATTAAATTAGTTTGCTTGAAAAATTAAATATATTACCTGTACAAAGGATTCAAGTTGATAATATCCCGTATAGTCTTAATAACTTCTTGCGTTAATGCTTTAACCTCTTCCGTCTGTTGGAACTTCTCATGCATCATATTCTCCACCTTCACCATCAACACCTGGTCATCTGCCCCTTTCTTCGGAACCTCTTTATCCTCGGATTCAGCTGCTGCTTCCTCCTTTGGCACCTCAACTTTAGGTTTCCGCGTGTTTCTGTATTTCCTCCGTCTTCTCTCCGCGTCTGACTCTTCAGGGGTTACGTCAAACTCAACATTAAATAATGGAAATTTTAACTTCATTTCTGAAATGATTAGGGTTAATTGTTAGGATTCCATAATCATTTCAGAGACTCAGTTAGTTAGCATATCGTAACATAGGCAGGACAGCCAATAATGCAGAAGTTTGGTAGTTCTAGTTACCCTTTATAGAGATGGACAAATAATAATGTCTTTTAGCAGCAAATTAGGCTTATTTTTTTGGGCGGATGCGTAAAATCTTTGAAACAACAAATTTTGTATTCCCCATGATGCTTGCAGAGGTAACAAATAGGGCATGTAATATCGGAAGGTTTTCAATTCCGATACTGATATCTCAATCCAGGAATTATATCGGAATCGTAAAAACACAATAAAAATTACTCAAGAAACTAATATTTAAATCGTAACTGTATACAATTTTATTAAATTTGAATAACATGATTTGTGGAGTCAGCAATCAAGCTGAGATGATCTGTTTCTACGTTTTTTATACAACAAATGAGAACAAAAAAAAACAAAAATTTTTGAATAGGTAAATGATTTTGAATTTTATATTAAAAAATATTACTTTATTGATCTATTATTTTTTTTACTAAGTGAGTACCATCAAAGATTCATTGTACCAGTACAAAGTACCTAATACCTAAGTGAACTGCTTTGAAAGAATGTTTCTGATTAAAAAAAGGTAAGAATTGACGAATTTACAGGATACTTTTTATATTGTAGCCATGCAGAACGCTTAAAACAACCCAAATAAAAATAAATGTCTTGTAACGAGATTCTGATATTGGCTTTCTCAATATCGGAATTGAAAATATCGGAATTGAAAATATCGGAAAATTCTTCTGAGATTCCGATATTACGAGATTCCGAGATTCCGGTATTCATGCCCTAGTAACAAAACAAAAAATACTGTTCAACTCAACTAAATAAGTAGCTTCTAGTTCATAATATTACCTGCAGGTCCCGTCTCAATTTCATCCTCAACAAATGGTCCAGTAATCTTAATTCTGCGGTGCGCCATCACAACTAACCGCAGTTTATGATCCATGTCTTGCATTTCATGGATTTGTGCAAACACACCAACTTCATGTAATTCGTCGAGACTGGAAACTAGGTCTGATTTGGTCTCGTCTTCTTTTTTACGTAAGAAGATGCCAACATATGGTTGATTCAGTTTGACTTTGCGTCTAATTAGTTTTATAAGTGATGGGTTTGATATCTGAAAGGGAATTATTTATTAACAATAATAAGATCAAAGTCCAAGCTTTCAGATACTTAATTTTTTTCATAATAATTTTTTTTTTTTTTTTTTAATAGGCTGTGGCTGTGTCCCACTGCTGGGCAAAGACCTCCCCCTCCCGTTTCCACGTTTCTCTCTCCTGTGCCACCTGAGTCCAATCGGATAAGTAGGAATCGATGTCATCCCGCCATCTCCTTCTCGGCCGCATAATAAATTTACAAAGAAAAAAACTTGAGAACTTAATAAAGTTGATGGTTTTCTTAACTACTTGACAGACTATTTTGGTTTCAACAACCAATTCCAAAGAAAATTACTTCATGTTTTCAACATCTTACTTACACACTTACCTCAATCAACTTGATGAACCTAGGAAAAACAGGATTCCTGTTAATAGCTATTACGGGAACTTGCGGCCAGACCTCTGGGACTGCGACTGTCGCTGGCAAGTGACTGGAGAACAATGGTCCATCATCCTTATCATCAGCACTTTCCTCTGGAGGGTCTGGCTTGTTCTGTGTAGAGTACAGCCTAGCTGACCCAACAGGGCGGGCCGCAGGTACAAAGCTTGACCCCTGAATGCAGACCCTCGAATTTCTGGCCCAGGAACTGGACAAAAACCGACCTTTACCCGATGATTTACAACATTGTGATGCAACTTCAGATAAGTTTCGAGAAATACGCGTAGAAACTGTTTTTGGGCTCGTGCTGAGGAGCACTGAGTTCCTAAGTAGAGCGCTGGCACTACGCATCTTTATTTGCTTTTGTTTCTCTGCTAAAATAAATATTTTAGTACATTTCCCAAGTCCCTGAAATCACAAAATTATAGGTTATGTTTTTTCCAGAGACAAGAAGACAATATTGATTGATTGATGTTATTTTGAAACCAGCTGTGCCAGCTGTGCTATTTGGTTTGCAAGGAAAAAAGCTTAGGAAAAAAGCAATCAGTCTGTCTTCAATCGTTCAATCAATCAGTCATAAGTTTCTCAAAAGTGCAGTGTGCAAGTTTTCTTAAAATTTATGTTTTTTAACAAAATCAATAGAATTAATAGACTTAGAATAAATCTGGTATCTATTTAAATTTATTATTTCCTTACAAAAACATAGAAAAACTTCATCCAACATAACATTGAAATTAATAACCTAAATTGTTACATTCAGGGGTTAAGAATACTAAGAATGGATACTTCCATCACGACTGAGAAGCAGGTGTCTACAAATTCTATAAGAGAAGGCCTTGCAGAAATCTGCTTGAAGACAGACAAAGTTTTCTACAACCCTGTACAGGAGTTCAACAGAGATCTGAGTATAGCGGTACTTTCTGTGTTTATTGAAGAATACAGAGATGAGAAACTGAAAAAAGCTGAACAGAAAGCAAAGAACAAAGGAGAAAATGCTGGCGAAGAAATTCAACAGGTCAGTTATCTAAGTTAGTCCCATATTTTATTAGTTATGTACTGCTACCAGTAGGTAGCCAAAACATTTGCTTTTCCTATTAGAAATACTTCAGTATTTTTTTGAAAAAAGTAAAGAAATAGACTCTTTTTAGCTAAGTTTTGTTAGACAAGAAAAAACCACTTGGCTTCAGGGGATTGTCTGCATATTGATTTTCAATAATCACAATTATTTGTTACTTTTAAATTTTCAAATTAACTCAAGTTTATTTCCATTCTATTACATACTTATTTATTGTTTCTATTTCAATTTACAGATAGACGTGACAATCTTGGAAGCTCTTTCAGCAACAGGTCTTAGAAGCATCAGATATGCCAAGGAATTGCCGGGAGTCACTAAAATAATAGCTAACGACCTATCTGAGCAGGCTGTGGAAACAATCAAGGCCAATCTGGTGCACAATCAAGTAGAAAACCTGGTTGAAGCCACCCATGATGATGCTTGGTAAGAGTCATGATTACATTTGTTGCACTTGTAAATTCAGTTTTCAGTTTATTGCACAAGCCAAACATTTAAACAAAAAAAAATTGTTAAGTTTTTTATAACAAGAGTTCTTTTTCTGATTTTAGCTGTTCCCTCTGTTCATAGTTTATTAAATTAAACAAGTTTAATTTTCTATTTACAAAATTTTTTTTTTAATATCCCCCAATCATTTATAATATCCAAAAACCCCCTAAACCATAATCATCTTCACCTTTCAACTATCACAGCATGCTGATGTACAAACACAAGCAACCATCAAAGAGGTTTGCAGCAATAGACTTGGATCCCTACGGTTGTCCGTCCCAGTTTCTTGACTCTGCAGTTCAGAGTGTCCAAGAAGGAGGTTTGCTCCTGGTGACGGCTACGGACATGGCCGTGCTGGCAGGCAACTCGCCTGAGACATGCTACTCCAAGTATGGGGCCATCAGTCTTAAGACCAAATGCTGCCATGAAATGGTAATTAATTATTTTGTTGTTACAATCTAAAGTTAGGTAGGTACTGTGATTCATATAATTTAATATTTTAATATTGAATCAACTGCATTCCAATTTATTGAAACTTTGAAGTTTTCAAACTTTCAAAGGCCTTTTGACCCAAACTACACAAAGAACAAGCCAAAACTGACTGATATTTTGAATTTTTGTCTGCAAAAGGGCTATTCGGCAACAACAAACAATGTATGCATTGTGTTTCAATGCTGTAGAATGCTATGAACCCATTAGCTTAGAGTGTACATCAAGATCCTTATATTCGGCCTCTCAATGGAAACATGACAATAATTGGAAGGAGGCCAAGAAAAGGATAGATTACACTGAGTATATGTAATGTGTGTAAATATAAAACCTTTCTTCTGTTCTAATGAACAGGCACTGAGAATCCTGCTTCAATGCATAGAGTCTCACGCGAACCGCTACAGTCGCTACACCGAGCCGCTTCTTAGCATATCGGCAGACTTCTACGTACGCGTGTTCGTGCGGCTTCGGGGCAGCGCGCTGCGGTGCAAAATGACCACTAGGTATACTATATTTAAAGATCGTTTTTATCTAAAACGAGCTGTCCCGGCTTACTTCGTTACGCCATAGAATATAACATACTACAAAAGACTTGGCTCTACAGACTATGTTAACTAACAGCCCAGAATGGCCGAATAAAAAAACAAACAACAACAACAACCCACCTGTCAAAATATGTAAACAACGGAAAAAAATATTGCACCTTGGGTTACATTATTTGAGTTTAGGTAAGGATCCCTATTTTTTTTTGAAAATCTAATATAGCCTATGACACTCGGGGTTAGTGTAGCTTCCTACCAGTGAAAGAATTTTTGAAATTGGTTCAGTATTTCCGGAGCCTATTCGTTACAAACAAACAAACAAACAAATCTTTCCTCTTTATAATATTGGTATAGACTAGCTGTTCCCAGCAGTGTTACCCGCGGTTTATAAGCGCAGTAAAAAGTAGCATAAGTTTTAATCCAAGGTGTAAGCTAATTCCGTGCCAAATTTAATTGAAATCCCTACAGCTGTTTAGACGTGAAGAATTAACAAACGTACATACTCACAAATTTTCGCATTTATATTATTAGTGAGATTAGATAATGACAGAGAAACCTGGTTTTACACAAATACTGCAAAACTAGTCTGACCGTAATCTTCCTCTCAAGTTAATGAGTAGCGTTTATGTAAACCGGTTTTTTTTAGGAATATTTTTTACTGCCAAATGTCTTCTTGCCTTAGTCTTTCTTTGCTAGCATAGCAAGAAACAACCACATTTAATATCTAATAAAGTTTAGATTCCATTGTTCACAGTAAACTATCAATGGCATACCACTGTGTAGGCTGTGACAGTATAACTCTTCAGCCTCTAGGCAGTTTCAAGCCGAACCCTACAGAGAAGAGGCCGGACCAGACCAAGGCATTCCTGCCCACTGGGCCTCCCGTACAGGCCCATTGTCAGCACTGTAATCAGAAACACCACGTAAGTTGTTTAAAGCCTTGATTCCATTGCCTAGTTTTCCTATAAAAAAAATTAATTGGAATAGTTTTTAGTCTGTGTTCTGTTGTTTACAAACGAAAAGCTGCACGGTCTGGCACCTTTGCCTTTTTACAGGAAAAAAAAAAAAGTTTTAGCGCGATAGAGAAAAAAATGTCAGTGTCAGTCTCTTGTTTCTAAATATTGCTTGTGTTGTGTGGTATTAAAAAGTATTAAAAATTATGATTTGTGGCTTAAAAATTATGGTCTACTGAGCTGTTACATTTTATGTCCTCAAGTATTTAATGAATTAATTATTTTTCAGTTAGGTGGCCCAATCTGGTCCGCTCCGATTCACGACGAAACGTTCGTAACAAAAGTACTGAACCACGTGGAAACGAATCCCACCCTCTTTGCGACGTCAAAACGCTTGGAGGGAGTATTGTCTATGGTCAGGGAAGAACTGCAAGACGTCCCTCTGTACTACACGCAAGACAGACTGTTTGGCGCTACGCACTTGGAAACTATGCCCATGTTGATAATGAGGTTTGTGAATAATATAAAGATCAAGTTCTTGAGATTACCCCTACGTTCTATTCTAATCTAACGTACAGTGGCGGTTTCACTACTATACAATAATATATTAAATAATAATTCGCCGATTCTGGGCAGGTAAAGGAACTTAGTCCATACAGCCAAGTCTTCGTAGTTTATTTCTTAGTATTAAAGTCTTCTGTAGTTTAATACTTTGTTTCCTTAGCCTAGGATCCTAACATAACCCATTGAAATGTGAGGGTGGTCTCACATTTCAATGTTCACACCGACTACTTCACGGGACATGGATCAGAATTATTCGCGAGCAGCAACCTTTATTTCTCACTTCACTACACAGTTTTCCATAAGGGGCACATTATTACACTAATTCCACCACACTAGCACAATAATAGCCACGGAAAACTAATTTAGCAAATTTACAAAACAAAAGCACGACATTTTCCTCACGTTTCCCGCCAAGCAGTCCGTGGCGGTCTCATTCTGTGTAACATTTTTGTCTATGGTCTGGTAGTAACAACTTGGCTGTTTAGTTTCACTTGTTTTCAATAACGCAATCATAGAGGTAATAAGTAGAGGTATACGTCAGTATAACGCGGGTTTTCAAAGTGACATTTAAAAAAAATTATTCATAATACGCCCGTAGATGGAGTTCAAAACAAAACAAATACTATTTAACGGGCGCATGACGAGTTCTAGTTTTATTTTGAGCTTTTAATGATTAATTTCAACTTCAGCTGTAGATTTTTGCTAGCGCCGTCTGATAGCGGCGTGATAAGACTTATTTTTTTTTCTAAGTTATCAAATGAGCGCTTTTCGAACTGTCACTTTTAGTTACAAAGACTGCCATAAGATGGCACTAGCAATCAGGTTAAATGTCAAATTCTATATGAATTCAATCAGTCAGGTCAAACAGATTTGACGTTGACATTACACCTACATACATTGGCTACACAGTGCCATCTTTTAGTATTGTCCTACAACCATTAAAACTGTCAAAAACGAAAACCCCTCATTGAAATCTCATTGTCTAGTGTCTAGGCTATAGTTGTTATTCTATTATTTTTTAGGTCAGCAATACTAAACGCAGGCTACAAGGTGTCCTACTCTCACGCAGCCAAAAACTCCATCAAAACCAACGCGCCGAGCTCTTTCGTCTGGGACGTGGTCCGGGAGTGGGCGAAGACGCATCCCGCCAAACCTGCCAAGTATGAGTCATGTTTATCATTTTTTGGGCAGGCAAAGGAACTTGGTCCATTCAGCCAAGTATTCAGTAGTTTATTTGTTAGTTATTAAGTCTTCTCGAGTTTAATTCTTTGTTTTCCTTAACCTAACCTAACCCATTGAAATGCGAGGGTGGTCACATTTCAATGTTCACACGGATTTCATAACGCGGGAAATCGATCAGAATTATTCGGAAGCGCCTTCCGTTATTTCACATTTCCATAAAAAGTAAATTTTTAAACTAATCATCAAATCCAGTAATAGCCACGTAAAACTAATTTAGAAAATTGAGAAACAAAACTGCCCGACATGTTCTTCTCGCTTCCCGGCAAATAGTCTCGTAAAATCTATATTCCCGTTCCAGGTTAGAAGCAGACCCAGTGGCGCGCCACCTCCTAGCCCAGGCGCCGCGGCACCCAGTGGAGCTCTCGGCGCGGCCGGACGCGAACCCGGCCAGTCGACGCGCCGGACAACTGCGCTTCCAGTACAACCCCGCGCCGCACTGGGGGCCCGGCGCTAGGGCTGCTGTGAAGTAAGATATATATTATCTAACTAAGATAATTTGAAAGCTTATAAATAACTTTTTTGTTTCCTTGACTCGGTTTAATGGCCTTTAACGCCTTTGCATTTCTTGATAGGCAAAGGCATCATCCACTATTCAGCCAAATCAATTTGTACTGTCACACGGCACACTTTTTACGCGGCTAGCGATTTCACTTTATCAGCAAAAAACAATAACTTTACTGAGTCTTACAATTACAATAACTTGACTGATTAACATCTAACAAGAATAAATATTTAATCAGTATCAAATCTCTTACTTTGACATATAACTTCTACAAATGTGTGGGATAAACTACTACGTAAACTACGGGTTAGACCATACACAATGATTGCGTAAATATAGATTTTTTGTTTGATATATTTTTTTTGGTTGCATGGCCTTTGATTCCTTCGCCTTTCTTGATAAGCAAAGGTATCAAACACTATTCAGCAAAATCCATGATGTTACTTCTTCCTGTTTATGTTGCAACCGTGCATTGGTATAAGCAGAGTAGGTGAATCCTCTTCAAGGATGTCTGTCGTACGACGGTGAATGTCGTGGGAGTACTTTGGATAATAATTGCCCAAGAAGACTGTTATTGTTACTTTCGCTATCTCTTGTATTAAGAGCCAGTTTATACCTTCTAAACTAAGGCAAACATCAAAAATGTGGCATAATATGACACTAAATAATGTAGCCAGTATTTTTAGGGCACCTTTTTATAGCTTTTAGGTAAAAGACCAAAAATCTACAAAGTGTTGCTAAAAGTGGCCACTTTTGGCAACAATCTGTGGATTATTTTGTTCTTTTTATTTAAGACTACTTTACTGTGCTCTAAAAATACTAAACAAGATTATCTAGTGTCATACTGACTGTGCCACATTTTTGATATTTGCTTTAGTTTAGATAAGATAAATTTTTTTCGAGAATGGCGCTAGCGTCGCTGTAAACTGGCTCAAGAACATATCAAACAAAGAATAATATTGTTGGATGTTTTATTAATGGTATTCAATCAGTCAGGTCAGCACTTAAAAAAAAAACTTGTTTTCTTTACAGTAATTCAGAGGACAAAATATTGAAGAGCAAACAGAATCAGAACAAATATACAAATCGAGATCGAAGCGTCAAGAGACAGAATTCAGCTAGCGAAGACGAGACGCGAAAGAAACGTAATGTCGATTGAAGATGTGTAAATAAATGTTTAAAAAAAACTGTGCTTTTATTTCGTAATGTTCTTTCTTCTTTTAAATTCAAAAAATTAATCGTTGTTCTTCTTTATTATACTGTGTGTGCCTTTCGTTTCGCATAAACTCGAGACAAGAACGGCTGGACGGATTTAGATTTTGATTTTAAAATCTATTAGGTACCTAAAAGTCCTATTAACCCAAGCAAAAAGAAGGAGAAGAAGCAGCTACTACTACTAGCATGGACCAATATATTCTGGTAGCGTCGATACTTTAATAGCTAAACGATCGTTGCCCGTTGCAAATCCCTGCCATAGAAAATTTACTCTTGGCTTGGATGAATACGTTTTTCTCAAACCTAGTCCAAAGACTTATTAGTATGTAGGATAGGTTTACTAGCGGTTTCCTTACTCTTGAGGTTTACTACGTAATGCTTATTAGATCCTTTCGAGATCCCTCTGCGTTTGGACCAGTCGATGGAAGTAAGAATGATCCAGTCACAGTACAGTGCAGAGTAAAATTTTTCTATGGTACTGTGAGATGAGAAACGAAACGCTTTGTTTTAGTCCAGAGAGGTTGGAAACCAGAGAGAAATTAAATCACTACGGCTCTGCGTTCACGCAGGTGGAGGTGGGGATGGGGAAACGTTCACGAAGTTCCAGAGAGATGGGAGAACGATAGGAAAATAACGAATTTTAAATTCTAAACGAGTGGTATATTGTCATTAAAAAAAATACGAACGAAAACGAAACGTCACTACGTATTACTCTACTAAATTTAAAAGTCAGGGAAATTACTAGTGCCATTATCGATTCAGAAACCTTCTTCATCGGTTCTGGTTATGTTATTATGACGCAAGTTTTGACGAGGTTGAAAATGAAAACACGCGTCGTGTGATTTTTGATTTCTCTTGTGCTTGACTAATAAATCAATACTTATCTATCTGCTGATAAATACAACTACATTTATCGAATATACGGTCTCAAGTCACAATAACGTCGGGCAGCTGTGCGGCGCGTGCTTAGCTCGTTTTATCTCTTGTTTTGTTTCGACGACTTTTAATTGCATTGTGATAAATTGCATTTTAATTTGTTGTTTCCCTTGAAAAATGTTTCCCATAACGATAAGACTGTGTATTCTTTCTCTATTCGTCGTTTTATTATGCTCCTTCGCCGTCGGATATGATAGAAAGGTATTTTTTTTGTCATGTTCTTTGTGCTCATCAAACGTATGTTTCGCTTATTTCCGCCCACTCTCTAATTCTAATACATCTATTGCGCAATCTATTAATTAATGATTACAAGTTAATTAGATCCGAAAAATTAAAACCCTGCTTAGATTGAAATATATATTTTTTTAAATAATTGTTGCGTTTACCAACATTTCAGATAACAGGAAAAATTAATCCAAACTGCAGCAGCTGCTCAGTGGATGAGACCTTGGTCTACATTCAGGCAGACGGCTCCCATGACATTATTCATCAGATATGGGACTTCACCCAGGGCATCCCAACCATCATCTTTGCCGTTGGTAGCCTGAATTCTACTTTATCTATAAAATGGGCGGGAACTATTCCGGAGTTTCAGTTCTCAGAGAAGCCAAAGTATAGTTTTGCTATCATACTTGATAAGGTAAGATTTTTGTAAAAATATTTTTTTTTCAGCTGATAGACGTCAACTGCTGGGGAGTATTGTAATTGTATTGTTAGTGTCTTTGTTATCTTTGCAGCTTTAGTTTAGTTTAGTGGTTAACAAAGTCAATAACAATACATTGACGAGTTGATTGTATTTAGTTAAGAAACTTGACCCCCAGACATAAGCCTTCTTCATCTTCTGTTAGGGTTGAGGAGTTCCTGCGTTCCATCCATAGAACAGGAGACTAAGATCTTCTCCGACAATGGCCATTCTTGTGTGAACCTTCTTTAGTTTATCTGACCACTTAATGGGGTGTCTGCCTACTCTGCATATTCTGGTTAAAAAAACCCTTTTGTAGTTATTTGATCGCAATGAAATGTCTTTTACATCTTACTAATCAATCAGTCAGTTACTTTTCTACTTTTCATTATATGAAAATTACAAGTGACTTATGCTATGCAACTGTAATCTTATTTAATGCATATTGTTGTGGTACAAATGACCCACATAATAACATTTGAAATTTGACACTCAATTGGACAATGATGACTAAATGTGGGCTGACAAAATTAAATAAAACTATGAATCATCAATTTATGATATACAGGAAGGATGTAATAATAATGTCTTGTGATTGTGAATCACTTCTCTACAGAATTCATCCGCACCCCATACCAAAAAAACCCCAATATACTTAGGCTTACATAAATATTCCAAATCACAAATAGGTACGAAAAAAAAATAGATTAGAAGCTGTTAATTTTTGCGTGTCCTGAAAGTCCAGTCCTGTTTGGAATGAGTCAGAAGAAATAAAACGTACTAGAGGCTGCCCTGCGTTTTCATACGCGCAAATTTCTCAGATACACAAAAATTCCCATGGGAATTTCAGGAAAATATTCCTTAGTGCTCCCCTACACTTCCCAAGGAACCCAGCCCGGCTACGCCCAGTAGTTTGTCTGCGTTGTCAGTCACGGAAGAGTTTTATATATATTGATTTTTTTTTTCTCTTGTCAGTAGCTTTCCTTTAGAAGTTCTTATTATTTCTAGCTCTACGAGTACAACGACAAAGATGACAGTGCCAGAATAGACCCCACATTGGTGCAGCAAGCGTTCCAGCTGGACCACGTGACCTGGACTCTGAACAACAGCGTTATGACCGAGGACGAGGTCATGGCTGAGCTGGTCGCGACGGACTTTAGAGGCAGCGGAGTTATTAAAGTTAAGGTGAGTTTTTTGTATTCTAGATGCATAAGAAGAATGCAGTCAATTCTTGTTATCATCAATATTCATGTATGCTTATATCTTTAAAACCATGCATCGGATTTTGATGCTGACGGTTTTATTTTAAAGATAGAGTGACTCAAGAGGAAGGTTTATATGTATAATTCATGCACAAAATAGTAAATTACGCGGTACTAAGTTTGCCGGGTCGACTAGTTCGCATATAAAATACTAGTTGTCCCGGCTATATATCGCATATAAAATAGTCGACTCGACTATTTTATATCCGAACTAGTCGACCCGGCGAACTTCGTACCGCATAGCCTTTTACAATGTTGTGCATGTATTATGCATATAAACTTTTTCTTGAATCACACAAAAAAACTGCATCAAAATCAGTTGCATAATTTTAAAGATTTAAGCATACATAGAGACAGACGCGGGAAGTGACTTTTTTTATACTATGTATTGATGCGAAAGTTTATAAGGATGTTAGGATTATTTCTAACACTGTATCTCACAAATTACGGGGGCACGAGCAAGTTAAAATTAAATGGAACATTATTTTAAAAGGCGAGGCGATTAATTTATAGATATAGCAATATAAATAACAGTTAACAGATTAACTATTTTAATAAATAATTGTGTCATATAAATAACACGATAGTTGATAGTTGTTATTACTAACAAAAACAACGTCCCGTCTGCCCGGTTATCTGCCACCATGTCAAGGCTGAACCATACAAGTCAAAACTGGTTTGTTTATATAAACTTTTAATTATTATTCTTCTTTATTATGTAATTTATTAATCTATCTTACGTAATTCTGTGTTTTGCGCACAGAAAGAAGAAATCCTGAGTTAGTGCCATTTTTCAGCAACTGCGACAAACATAATGATTCTTTTCTTTCTTCATTATCTCAGCTTAAAACGTCTACTTCTGGACTTGGGCCTGCCCCACAGATCACCACGCCCACCTGTGTGCTCCCGCAGCCTTCACCAGGTCGTCAGACCACCTTGTGGGGCGTCTGCCTACTATGCCTCTTTCAGTGCGCAATTGCAACTTGAGACCTTTTTCTTTATTCCCTTGAGCTCCGCTATATATGTACACTAGAGGCTGCCCCGCGGTATTTCCCGCGCAGATTTCTCATAAACACAAACATCCCGTTCTTTCCCGTTCCCGTGGGAATTTCGGGAAATCCTTTCTTAGTGCTCACCTACACTCCCTAAGGAACCTACATGCCAAATTTCAGCTTTGTACGCCCAGTAGTTTCGGCTCTGCGTTGTCTGACAGTCAGTCAGTCAGTCAGTAACGGAAGAGTATATATATATTGATTCTGGTACTGTCACAAAATATAGAATTCATCTTCATGATGGCAGCAGGTTACCTAGAAGAAATAGCTTAGCTTAGAGTGATAAGGTCGTCTTTTTTCAACATACTTATGGATATTTTTGTTTCTTCAGCTTGTGTATTATTATTTTGTACAATAAAGTGTTTTCATAAATTACTCTTACTTAATACTTAAGGCGGTAAGTCACGGTATGGCGCGAAATTCAAATTTTTTCACGTTTTTTAATTATTTTGGCGAAAGTATTCATTTTTAATAAAGTTTAAATGAATTCGCGTACGTAAAAACCTATTTCCCACATTGTGATATATCGTTTTTGAAAGACAGAGTTACCGATTTTGTGTATATTCAAGGAACTTGTTTTTTGGCCTTTTACCTTACGACACAAAATCTGTAGGTCTGTCTTCCAAAAACGTTGTATTGCAATGTGGGAGATGGTTTTTTACATACGCGAATTCATTTAAACTTTATTAAAAATGTATACTTTTGCCAGAATAAATAAAAAACACGAAAAAATTTGAATTTCGCGCCATAGCGAGAGTTGCCACCTTAATGCGTATTTATTTCCCA
The DNA here is from genome assembly GCA_951802225.1 of Euspilapteryx auroguttella. NCBI lineage: Eukaryota > Metazoa > Arthropoda > Insecta > Lepidoptera > Gracillariidae > Euspilapteryx > Euspilapteryx auroguttella. The sequence goes on along the minus strand of OX637657.1, from coordinate 9,191,896 downwards.
GCTCGACCTGCTACCCTACAAGGACTACGCAGTGGACCTCCCGCATCTAATTCACACAGCTAACTCGACTCTTGTAGACTTGAGTATCGTGAACTTGCCGACCACTGCCGAGTACAGGTCGGCTCGCTACGCGTGGCACGCGGTGCTCGCCAGTACTGACGCGGCAATGGATAGCATGTACTACGTTGTGCGACGCAGCTTGGACGACGAACATACGCCTGGTGTTTTTGAGGTACTTACGTTTTTTTTTTAGTGGAATAGGATAACAATTTAAACTGGTCTTTAATTCTTTGGCACATGGTTCAAAACAGGTTTTCAATCTAAATTTATTGTAAATTATAGCCGCCAGCTACATAAAAGAACGATTTGAAATTTTAAATCTCGTTGGGGTGTTATGATGAAAGGTAACTAATGTTTGTTTCCCGGCGTTCCAGATATTTAAAATTTCAAAAGGAAATAATACAAGTTTCGCTAATATGAATTTTATGAAACTTGATTTGCATTTGAATTTTATGGAATTTGTTATTTGCATTTGAAGAGCGTAAATTTAATTTCCAATCCGAAGGATTCTTTCGTACAGTGACGGACACGATCGGCGTAACACTTCCGGTTTTCCTGTATTGCAAAATAGCTCTTGTTCTTTGGTAATACAGTCTAGGGCTGACGAAACCATAGACAAATCTGTTACGGCCTCATAGTCCGTGACTGTACAATACTGTGTGCAAAGCCTCCAGCGCCGGAATAAATTAATGAAATAATATGTATTTTATTACTGTTAAATAATCAAGCAGGCCCGTTAATGTCACGATTCAAGATGTTATTAACATAAACTCGGCCAAACGTGAGTCCAGCTTGATGCACTGATGCCTCTCGTGGGCTCATTTAATAGGCTGGTGCCTCTGCCTAACCCTTCGGGGAACATATACAAGAGATGATGTTAAGGGTCCTGTAAGCGATCATATTTGATCAAACACGTTTCTATCTACAAACGCTTCAAACTCAGCTACATAATACAATAAAATTATTGCAAGATAGTAAATCAATCAAATATCAAATCAATCAAATAAATCTTTATTCAATATAGGATACAAGATATCACTTATTGAAAGTCAATAAGACTACATATAATCTAATCGCTATTGATACCTTATTTGGTAAAGTATCCCATACTGTGAGAGGCGAGGTAGTTCAGGGTACCCACCAATTGGCTCAGGCAAACAAATTTTTGTAAAATTTTAAAGTTTACAGAGCACTTTATGTTATGTAAATGTAAACCAGGTGATAGAGATAACGACTCCGGAATCTCACACGTTTGGCTCGGGCGGGTTCCTGCAGCTGCGGCCGGTCGCCTACCGCCGCGGGGCGCGCGCCGTCGGCACCTCCACCGCCGCGCACGTCTCTGATCTCGCCAGGTATTACCTTCTTCATCCCTTCATGATTTATTACCGTGGTGCCATAATGCCGAGGAATTGATAAATTTTGCGCACAATGAAACGTGGCTGGCTTCAAGGGATTGCGCGGCCGGACACCGCAAAGGGATTTATTTTCCTTCTGTCTCAATAATTTTTAATTTCCCACCCAAATAAGAAAAAAATGCCTCCCCAAATTGATATTAACGGGATTTGGGAATATTTCACAGAATTTATAATTTAACAAATGTAGAAAATGAATTCAAGGTTGCAAGAATGAATATACTTACATACGAATAGTGCAATAACAAACTGTTTTGATTAACTGACAGATTTTTATTTAGAAAATAATTTCATTATTCAATAGTTCCAACCCTACAAGGCATAGTTTTACTGTAAAGTCACGCTTACATTTATCGCACTTTTAGAGCTAAGCTGCCGCGGCAAGGCACGGCGGCGACATTCTACCGTCCGTTCGACAAGGACAACCTGCTGATTGAGGAGATGTTCGTCTCTTTCGGCGAGCCCGGAGACGGTTTCTATAAGCAGAACAACTATACTGATTGGTAAGTCAAATTCAAATTTATTTATTAAAAATTTCTATAAACAAAATTAACAGAATTCTGCAAAACCCACATTTGGGTTTGTCTGCAGAAAAGAAAAGTAATAAATAAGTGGAAATATAATTTTTTTTATATGAGGGTAGTCACAGATAAGAATAGTCAAAGTAAACGTTTGAAGTATATACTACTGAAATGATCAGCGTGATTGTAGTATTTACCTACCTACTCATATTTAAAAAGCCGAATGGGGGACGCTTCAACCACCTCGCCTCATAAGACTAATTTAAGACTGTAGTATTAGACTTTCAATAAGAGATCCTTTATCGATTTGCCTTGGTTGATCAGTAAGTAGCCATGTCGTCCACCAGAGGTGCAGACTATTCCCGATTCCCGGTGGGGGCAAAATTATATTTTGTTGTTTTTGTCTTGATAATTAACTTATTTTTAAATACTACGCTATTCGTGAGCTGCCTAAAATTGCAAACATTTTTAATTTAACCAAATTTTTTTTTTTTATTAATTAAAAAATCCACAGGTCATTCACAATAGGCTACGGCGCTCCGCCAGTAGAAAACTTCTCGCTATTCGTGATCCTTGTAATATCCATCGGCCTGGGTGTGCCGGTAGCTCTGTCTCTTTCTGCCGTGGTGTACGTGTGCGTCCGCAGAAAGAGACAGAACAACAACAGGCATCGCCGATTTGAAGATCAGTGATATATGCTGGTTAGTGACTGAAGTGGAGTGAGATTGTAAATGTATTAAAAAAACATTGGATTATAGTCCTTATTTCTAGCTAAATTGAATTGTATGATATTTATACAGGATGTTAATAATAAGGCGGTAATTAATCTAAAAAGGGTTTCAGCTCACCTTACCTAACTTTCCCTAAGCAACATGGGTCGAAATCTCAAAAAAAAAACACTGTTCCATACATTGGTTCTATCAGCTGACGGGGTCAATATACCTACGACGAGACAGCTAATTTTTGTTGAATCCCTCCTTTGATTTATTACCGTTTTTCAGAAACACCCAGTATATCTGAGGCTTTATTCTGAATGCATAGAGATTGTATATTCGAAGATGAACGAGATAATCTCGCGTACACTCTATTTAGGATAAGTTGGCTGTGGTATAAAAACTATCTATGTAACTAAGTAAAAAAATGCGGAAAAGGGAGTTATCCGTGTTGTTTTGAAGTTATTGCTATTTGATATATCGTAAGCTATTTGCTATTATTTGTTAAACAGAGATCTGCAATTTAAAGCTTTTGTCGTATAAAAATTATGCCTAATCCATTATTATAACATTATTATGTGTTTGAAAAAAAAATCTTACTATAAAAAAGTAGTTTTGTTCACAATTAAATATTGAAGAATACTGAAATTTTATAGACAGACAAAAAAAATAGCCGCTGTAACACAAAATTGTTATGCACAAATACTTAACTAAATATTATTTAAAATAACTTACATACAATTTATTAAAAGTAATTGAGTTGATGAGTTTCAGATAATGTCATTGAACATAGAATCAATTTTAGCTGTTGTGTATTGTTTTACAGTTCCTATGTGTTTGTCTTTGTATGTGTGTCCGCACCATAAATACAAAGTGAGGGGTCTGATTCTGAGGCGTTATTATTATTTTCCATTTACTTTTTTATAATTGAGTAATTTTAAGTATTTAATTGCAAGGGTTTTTATGATTTTATTATTGTAACTTAGTTTTAATTAGCAAATTTATGTTCCTGTGCTACTTATCGGATTTAGAAAAACTTAATATACATAATTATCAAGATTATTAAGTGCCTACAAATATTAAAATTTGAATTATTTTGCTATATGCACATGCTGACTAATGCACAGTCTGAATGTACGTATTCTACTTACTATACCTGTAGGCTTCTAAAAAAAGATAAAACTAGATCAAATATTGAAATTTTCCTTGTTTAATTTGTAATCTGTATTATCAAAATTGTTAACTGTCTTATTTTATTTTTATTAATAAATTAGAAAATTATGAGAGATCTCTTGGTGCACGTTGAAATGAACTGTTAATAATTTAACTTTTATAAAATGTGATATTATTATTTTGAATTTTTAATTAATCTAACATTGTGTATTTTAGTAGTGAATATAGTGTATAGTTCACGAAAAAGCCTTTTTAATAAAGTAGGACCCGGGGGGACGTTTACTTGCACCATCAACAAACGAGATAATCTCACTGGATTGAAATGATTGCTACCTCCTTGGTCAGTTAGGCTGACATTCATAGTCAGTGCTTGGAGGCTACTCGGTCGAGTATGATACTCGGAAAAGTCGTTCACGAGTACTGATTATCCTTGCTCGAGCCGTTAAACTGGGTGTTTCTGACAAGGCGGTAATAAATCAAAGGAGGGATTCTGCTCACCATAACTAACAACTTTCCCAGAGCAACATGGGTCAAAATCTCAAAAAAAATTACAGCTGTTCGATCAGCTGACGGGGTCAATGTACGGGACGGCTGATTTTTGTTTTGAGATTTCTACCCATGTTGCTTTGGGAAAGTTAGGTATGGTGAGCAGAATCCCTCCTTTGATTTATTGCCGCCTTGTCAGAAACACCCTGTATACTCCGTGGAGCGTACAATTCATTCTCACGAAGTCAGTTTGGAGCGCAGAATGATTTCAAGTTTCATTTTGACACTAGAGTGCGAATGAGCTGCGAAGCGATTTGAATATCAGCCTTAGAATCACTGCCCAATATTATGATGGGTTTCGTGCGGGTAAATAAAGAAACTGGTCCCCATTTTATCTTACGGATTTCTCTTGTTTTCGAGAATAAGTCGCGACTGGAAAGAAAACGACATAAAAGTCGTGAGACTGAGAATAGGGGCATATCAGACTGGCTGCAACCATTATCGCAGCAGAAATTACGCAGTAGCGTACTATTACAATTAATTCCGTATCATTCAGCATTAATTCAGTGTAGTCTGGATATGATATATGACCCTACAGGTTATCGGAAAAATACAGCCCTAGTGCTTAAAAAATTTTAAATTGTCAAAGTTCAGACACGAAGCTTGGCTATAACTTCTAAAGTATAAGTGGACTAATTATTTTACTTTGTGGACCAATTTGGATCAATTCATGACGAATTATTTGCATTCTTAAAATTTGTTTTAGCTAAGATGTAAAAGATGAGGATTTTTTAAAAAGTAAAAGTAAAAAATGATTTATTCAATACAGGATACAAGATATCGCTTATTGAAAGTCAATTAGACTAATCTAATTAATATTGATACCTTATTTCGTAAAGTATCCTATACTGATAGAGGCGAGGTAGTTCAGGGTGCCCACTAATTGGCTCAGGCAAACAATGTTTGCCTTGCCTTACGACAATGGTCGCCTGGAGACGCCCCCAAACGAGCCCTCCTCTGTCAAATGATTCTACTCCCTTTCGCAATGATTACAGCTTGAAGTAAGTACACAGTTATACGCTGATAATATATTTCATTTCTTTTTTATCAGTAGGTAGCAAAAGCACTTTGGGGTAGTCTTAAAAACGGTAGTAATTAATAAGTTTTGGTTATTCAGAAAGATACAAACACAGTTTAAGTATGCATGAGGACATTGAGGACCTACTATTGACTCCATAAAAAACCGTAAAAGTATGACGATTAAAATGCGCGCGCGTGGCGGGGTACCAATCTATGGAATCTAATTAAGGACCAAACGCTCAAAGCTGTAATCAGAACAGATTTAACAAAAAAAAACACAAATTTAAAATCTACCGTCAACTTTAATAAAAAAAGTAATCCTGATGAAAAACTACAAATCAAAGAATTTCTTCAAAAGGCCTTTTTACGTAACAGGTTATATTGCCGCGACTCCACTACACCAATCAAGTCAGGCAATCCATGATAGCGCGCCTATCAAACTTGAAGTTAGCCCATGATGGGGCAACAAAGTTCCAGCTCCAGTCCTCCGTCTCTGGGCTATTTGCCGCTTCATTTGAAACATTCTGGGGCGTAAAGAGTTGCCTTTTCGAATGTTTTTTCTCCTTTTTAACACCACTGTTATTTGCACTTTTAGTAACAGGAGTTTTCTTCTGTCCCGAGGTCTGGTAATCTTGAATTTCAGTTTGCAGACCCTGTGAAATCTTAGGCTTAAGTTTGCTTGTAGTCGCTTCAAGTTCGCCCATTGACTTGTGACGGCTCCTCCGTTGGTTTTGTTGATTCTTGCCGTTCCCATGAGCTCGTTCGGCCACCCAGCGTCGTATTCGCTTCACGAACGGTAGTATCATGAAGAAAGCGTTTGGACTGACACCCATTTTAACCTTTAAATAAAGGCAAAAGATAAAATATTTTATATTAATCACTCTTAACACAGTCTCCTTTTAGGGGCTTACACCGTGAGAAACTAGCGCCACTTCCGATAAATAATTAATATCTTCTAAACCATGGTCAAAATCAAAATTATGGGTCTTTGACACCCTAGATAATATTTCTTATAATTTTTAGACCCTGTTGTGCAGCTTTCAGGTTCAAAATCTAAGGAATAAACTGTTTGTTGTCTAAAGTGGCCCCTTTAGTTTCGTAAAAAAATATTTCTAAGATCATTATCCTAAAAGCCCCACATCAGTCTTAAAAGCAAGATTATCTAGGGAGTCAAAGACGCATATTTTTTATTTTGGCCATGGTTTAGAAAATAAGAATTATTTATCGAAGTGGCGCTATTTTCGCACCGTTTTGCTCCTGAAGTAGAAATATCTAAGATAAGTTGAGATACCTTTGGTGTCATATCTTTCTTGTTGGAAGGCAGATCGGAGAGTGGGAACCATTCACAAGCTTTGATTTCATTTCTTGTCTGCGGCTGGAACTTTGTGTCTTTCGGGACAAACCCTATGATATAGAGTCGTATTACTTGGTCATGTATCATGGCTTCTATGTAGTCATTCTTGTTTATTAGTTTGCTAATGTCGAAGCCGGTTTCTTCCAGGACCTGTATTTAAGAAGATTATTAGTAACGAGTCGACCCGGCGAACTTCGTACCGCCTTACCTGTTTCTATTTTGTGCATGTACTAGACATATAAACCTTCCTCTTAAAACACTCCATCTTTTAAAAACAAACTTGAAAATCTGTTGCATAGTTTAAAGATATAAGCTTTTAAAGGGACAGACACAAAAAGCGACTTTCTTTTATACTATGTATTAAAGATCATATTCATTTTCAGTTTATCTGAAATTATAATCTGTGTGTACAATTGTTTTTTTTTTTTAAGATAATGGCTTTTGTTATTTTGGGAATTTTTTAGGTATACTGAGCTAAATGTTTTTTTTTTTAAATTGCCATTAAATATGTTATAGTAGTAATCATAAAGTTTTACAGAAAATTCATTACCTAGGTTAGGTACACCTACCTATTATAAAAATAACAATTTACTAAAGCCAACTGTTTCAATATCTGTATTTACCTCTCTAGTTGCACACTTCCAGGGCTCCTCATCCTCGTTAACCTTTCCTTTAGGGAAGCCCCACGAAGCCTTCGTCCAGAAAGACTGAACCAGCAACACATTGGTCAAGTCGGAGTCTAGGAGTATAGCGCCATATGTGGGGACGGTAAGTTTATACTCCCTCCAGTTATCTAGTACATCGTCAAGACTCTTTACATGCTCGCGTAGCGTAGGGACGTGCTGGTAAAAAACATTTGTTTTTATAATAGAAACCAACTAGGTTCTAGTGCCTCTGTGAGCTAAAGAGCCAGCAAGTATTTTGATATGAAAAATGAGAGATTTATGTACTAAGTTGCTTTTTAATGCTACAATTAGTTACCTACCTACTGGCCTTAATTTCAGTGTTGTTTTAGTTTAGCTTTTGTCAAGTTTGCAAAATTATGTTATAAATCTCGGATTTTCATAATTATTTCACTCTTGAACCAGCTGAGATTAAAGGGAGAGCATAAAGACAGAAATGTTGTATATGTAATTGGATTCTGGTTTTAAAGCTGGCTAACAAAACATGTGGTTCTGGAACCAATAGTAAAGCATAGCAAAGTGGGTAGTCTTGAGAACAGGAGAAAGAGAAATGGTAGAAAGGCTACCTGAAAAATATGTGCCGCAAATTCCCTAATCCCGCATGGATGTAGTTTATTATTTGATTCCTCTGTACAGTAATAGTCCAGGTAGAACCAGTGCGCCTGCTCGATCTGGAAGCACATTCGCACCAGGTTGCCCCTCTCTTCTGCTGGAAGGTTTATGATGAAACGACTGCAAACATTAAAACAGCTATAATGGTGATTCAATGTTCATGGTAAAGAAAGGTGAGATCTCACTAAGGGTCGGATAGTAAGTAGTAAAGTTGTACCTGCACAAGTCATCAAGTATTTCTATTGGTATAGAATGCTTGTGTCCAGAATTCCCAGACATTTTATCCTTAACTTGTAACAAATTTTGATGCACAAATGAAAATAAAAATAATTTTCAAAATAAAAATATTTTCACATCAAACACATCGGAAGGAAACAAATAAATAGACTGACTGAACGTGGACGGACTGATATGGGAAACCAACAGTGGCAGTATCAAACAATCAATAATTGAGAAACAGGCTTGAAAATGAAAACGAATGTCAGTGTCTCAGTATCTATCAATCAATCGTAGAGAGAAAAATATTTTTTGCCGTTTAACCCTACTATCGAAACGCTAGCCATAGGCGCCATCTTGAAACTGGTCATGTATGACAGGCACGTTGCTTGTGATTGGCTGGTTTGAAAAGCCGGCCATCGGCCATTTTGGCTTGTTATAAGGGTCTATTACACCTTTCCTAAATCAGTCTCTGATTTCAGTCAGTCCTGACCTGATTCAGGACAGTGTAATTGCATTTAGAGAGCTAACATCCGATTTAGCTACCGATTTAGAACAAAGACGTCCTAGCTCCAGTGTTGCCAACTGGATGAAATAGCAATCCACCAGATAAGGTTCCTCAAGTGAAGACTTACTCCCTCATTTGAGGGGGCTCGTTACAGAAAGGTAAGTGAGTACACCTGTGTACCTCGTATAGAACTCGTTAGCGGGCTCGTGAGGAGTGAGGCGTCGTGAGGAGTAAGGCGTCGTGAGGAGTGAGGAGGCGTGAGGTGTGCGGCGTCGTGAGGCATTAGGATTGTGTTTTAACGACGCCTCACGCCCTCACTCCCTCGAGAAAATAAACAACGCAACGTAGGCCTCAGGTCCCACGCCTACCTCATTCCTCACGCGCGAGTAAACGAAATGAACCCTAGTAAATGAGGACTAGGTGAGGTGAGGGAGGTATAGCGATCTACTGATCTAAGTAGGTGATGGTTTTTTTCATACGAGAATTAATTTAAGCTTTATTAAAAATAAAATAGAAATTAACCCCGTCGAAAAAAATATATAGATTTGCATTTTGAAAGTAAAAAATATGGTTAAATAGTCGTTTTTTTTCTATTTTAAGATAATTCTAAGCCACTAAATACAAAAAAAATGCCACTAAATGGGGGTTCCAATCCAACCAAACCACCAGATTTTGTGGAAAATCCACTAAAGTGGCAACACTAAGCTTAGATCGCGACTGACTAAGGAAAGGTGTGATTGCAAACTACGCTGGCTAAGTTTCCTAAAAAGAAACCTACCTAATTAGGTTGCTAATTCAGAGACTTATTCAGGAGAAATGTAATAGGCCCTTTATCCTTCTTCTTTGTCTTTGTTTCATTTCATCTTTGTTTTGCTTTGCAGAAGTTTTGTTTGATTTGAAAAGCTTTTTCTGCTTGTAATCTCGACTTTTAACTGTATTAACTTCTGAAAAATGCTTCTGAATATGACTACGTAGTGCTGTGATTGCAAAAAAAGCGTCAGGACGCTATTTTGTACCATTTAACGTGCGGTGATAAAAGACAAAAAGTGTACCTAGTTACTGTGGCTAAATCGTGATGAACTAAAGTATCAACTGAACAGTTTTCCACCTAAAACGACCCACTGACCGCTTTCCAAGCTTGTTGATAGTGAAAGACACTTCAAAAGGGTTTTTCACTTCGAAATACTACCTCGTGGGTCGTCGTTCCGTCTTTCCTACGCTGTTACCCATAAGGTAAGATATCTTGGGAATAATTTACTGTTTGGTAGATAATACATGTTGTAATAGGTACCAGAGTAGAAAAATATCCCTGCTCCAGGTTTCAATCTACCTCCCAAAGCCATAATATCTGTTCAACCGTTCTTGAGTTATGAATAGTGTAACTAACACGGTTCTTTTATATACTTACTTGTATGTTGAATTTATTTTTAAAAGGTTTGTCGTAGTCCAGGGAAGGTTTAAAACCTGAGAAAAGATTGAAAAATGCAATGAAGATAAAAACAATTACATTTTTTTAATAAAATTGAAAAGCGATTGAAGTTCACCAGGACAGCTAGTTTATATTATAAACGAAGCATTTTAACATGTTTTATTAAGATCATTAATAGTTTAAGTACTATTTGTACAACTTTACTTTGAAAATAAAAAAAGGTTTTTAGAAGCTTCCGCTAACAATTTAGGTATACTTTTTTAAAAACCTTAACTATAATATTAAATGTCATAATACTGGTCTATGCTTTGTGTAGAAGCTTTTGTTAGGGCTAATAATTGAATAAGTATTTAATTTTTATTTTGTTTTTCATTTTTATGTAAACTTTTTTCTTTAAACTTGTTTTGTTTACTAGTGACTTAGTAACCTAGTATACTATGAGTGGATTGTTGTTGTATTTCTATATGAACTCTTTAATGTCACTACTAAAATAAATTAGTTTTAAAATTTATAATTATAGTTAAATTTTTCCCATAGTTGCAATAGCTTCGCCACACCTTAGGGAGGTATGGATTTAAGGGGTAATTTACCATTGGCAGCGATTTGACTTATTTTAATTATGTTAATTTTATTTTTACAGACAGGAAAGGGCTACCAGCCCAAAGGAGCCAATTATAGAGAACATCTCTAAACAATTAAATTAGGTATGTTTTTTTTTCTATTTGAATTTAATATATTCAAACAAATTATTGAGAAAATATAATATTAAGAAAATATAAATTATTTTTTGTTTATATTTTCAGATATTCCAAGTCCCTCAACCTTTGAGTTTGCTGTGTTGCCACGGCTCACCACAAGAAACAATAAAGACATGGATTCGTAATAGGTATTTATTATTTATATATCATTTGTGACATGACAGCTATTTTGCAGTTTTGCCTATGTTCAGTATGTTGTATGGGGGGATCGGCTAAGGGTATGGGGTCCCCTTTTTGCTTATAACTCGGACATCTTAAGGAATAGCTTTATGATTACTTACTACGTTTTCCCCGGAAACTGGTCACTTTAGGGAATACCCGATAGGGACAAAAAGTGCTTGTATTAAACTCCTCTACAAGATCCCATCATAAAAAAGTACTCTTATGGGGACAATTTTTTTTTCATATGGATCGATAATTTTCCAAGTCCGATAAAAATTAAGTTGAAAATCCTTTAACGGGGTTCGATAGTGTGGCTGACGCTGACCAATATCGCCCAGAGAACCCTGCCACTTCGTGGCCTTATTTCGGAGTTAGAGGTCGTCAAAATATATCCGGACGTTTTCCCCGGAAACTGGTCACTTTAGAGAATACCCGATAGGGACAAAAAGTGCTTGTATTAAACTCCTCTGCAAGATCCCATCATAAAAAAGTACTCTTATGGGGACATTTTTTTTTTCATATGGATCGATAATTTTCTAAGTCCGATAAAAATTAAGTTGAAAATCCTTTAACGGGGTTCGATAGTGTGTCTGATTCTCATCAATAACGTCCAAAGAACTCTGCTACCCCGTCGCCCCATTTCGGAGTTAGAGGTCGTCAAAATATATCCGGACGTTTTCCCCGGAAACTGGTCACTTTAGGAAATACCCGATAGGGACAAAAAGTGCTTGTATTAAACTCCTCTGCAAGATCCCATCATAAAAAAGTACTCTTATGGGGACATTTTTTTTTCATATGGATCGATAATTTTCCAAGTCCGATAAAAATTAAGTTGAAAATCCTTTAACGGGGTTCGATAGTGTGGCTGACGCTGACCAATATCGCCCAGAGAACCCTGCCACTTCGTGGCCTTATTTCGGAGTTAGAGGTCGTCAAAATATATCCGGACGTTTTCCCCGGAAACTGGTCACTTTAGAGAATACCCGATAGGGACAAAAAGTGCTTGTATTAAACTCCTCTGCAAGATCCCATCATAAAAAAGTACTCTTATGGGGACAATTTTTTTTTCATATGGATCGATAATTTTCTAAGTCCGATAAAAATTAAGTTGAAAATCCTTTAACGGGGTTCGATAGTGTGTCTGATTCTCATCAATAACGTCCAAAGAACTCTGCTACCCCGTCGCCCCATTTCGGAGTTAGAGGTCGTCAAAATATATCCGGACGTTTTCCCCGGAAACTGGTCACTTTAGGAAATACCCGATAGGGACAAAAAGTGCTTGAATTAAACTCCTCTGCAAGATCCCATCATAAAAAAGTACTCTTATGGGGACATTTTTTTTTCATATGGATCGATAATTTTCCAAGTCCGATAAAAATTAAGTTGAAAATCCTTTAACGGGGTTCGATAGTGTGGCTGACGCTGACCAATATCGCCCAGAGAACCCTGCCACTCCGTGGCCTTATTTCTGAGTTAGAGGTCGTCAAAATATATCCGGACGTTTTCCCCGGAAACTGGTCACTTTAGAGAATACCCGATAGGGACAAAAAGTGCTTGTATTAAACTCCTCTGCAAGATCCCATCATAAAAAAGTACTCTTATGGGGACATTTTTTTTTCATATGGATCGATAATTTTCTAAGTCCGATAAAAATTAAGTTGAAAATCCTTTAACGGGGTTCGATAGTGTGTCTGATTTTCATCAATAACGTCCAAAGAACTCTGCTACCCCGTCGCCCCATTTCGGAGTTAGAGGTCGTCAAAATATATCCGGACGTTTTCCCCGGAAACTGGTCACTTTAGGGAATACCCGATAGGGACAAAAAGTGCTTGTATTAAACTCCTCTGCAAGATCCCATCATAAAAAAGTACTCTTATGGGGACATTTTTTTTTCATATGGATCGATAATTTTCCAAGTCCGATAAAAATTAAGTTGAAAATCCTTTAACGGGGTTCGATAGTGTGTCTGATTTTCATCAATAACGTCCAAAGAACTCTGCTACCCCGTCGCCCCATTTCGGAGTTAGAGGTCGTCAAAATATATCCGGACGTTTTCCCCGGAAACTGGTCACTTTAGGGAATACCCGATAGGGACAAAAAGTGCTTGTATTAAACTCCTCTGCAAGATCCCATCATAAAAAAGTACTCTTATGGGGACATTTTTTTTTCATATGGATCGATAATTTTCCAAGTCCGATAAAAATTAAGTTGAAAATCCTTTAACGGGGTTCGATAGTGTGGCTGACGCTGACCAATATCGCCCAGAGAACCCTGCCACTCCGTGGCCTTATTTCGGAGTTAGAGGTCGTCAAAATATATCCGGACGTTTTCCCCGGAAACTGGTCACTTTAGGAAATACCCGATAGGGACAAAAAGTGCTTGTATTAAGCTCCTCTGCAAGATCCCATCATAAAAAAGTACTCTTATGGGGACATTTTTTTTTCATATGGATCGATAATTTTCCAAGTCCGATAAAAATTAAGTTGAAAATCCTTTAACGGGGTTCGATAGTGTGGCTGACGCTGACCAATATCGCCCAGAGAACCCTGCCACTTCGTGGCCTTATTTCGGAGTTAGAGGTCGTCAAAATATATCCGGACGTTTTCCCCGGAAACTGGTCACTTTAGAGAATACCCGATAGGGACAAAAAGTGCTTGTATTAAACTCCTCTGCAAGATCCCATCATAAAAAAGTACTCTTATGGGGACAATTTTTTTTTCATATGGATCGATAATTTTCTAAGTCCGATAAAAATTAAGTTGAAAATCCTTTAACGGGGTTCGATAGTGTGTCTGATTCTCATCAATAACGTCCAAAGAACTCTGCTACCCCGTCGCCCCATTTCGGAGTTAGAGGTCGTCAAAATATATCCGGACGTTTTCCCCGGAAACTGGTCACTTTAGGAAATACCCGATAGGGACAAAAAGTGCTTGTATTAAACTCCTCTGCAAGATCCCATCATAAAAAAGTACTCTTATGGGGACATTTTTTTTTTCATATGGATCGATAATTTTCTAAGTCCGATAAAAATTAAGTTGAAAATCCTTTAACGGGGTTCGATAGTGTGTCTGATTCTCATCAATAACGTCCAAAGAACTCTGCTACCCCGTCGCCCCATTTCGGAGTTAGAGGTCGTCAAAATATATCCGGACGTTTTCCCCGGAAACTGGTCACTTTAGGAAATACCCGATAGGGACAAAAAGTGCTTGTATTAAGCTCCTCTGCAAGATCCCATCATAAAAAAGTACTCTTATGGGGACATTTTTTTTTCATATGGATCGATAATTTTCCAAGTCCGATAAAAATTAAGTTGAAAATCCTTTAACGGGGTTCGATAGTGTGGCTGACGCTGACCAATATCGCCCAGAGAACCCTGCCACTTCGTGGCCTTATTTCGGAGTTAGAGGTCGTCAAAATATATCCGGACGTTTTCCCCGGAAACTGGTCACTTTAGAGAATACCCGATAGGGACAAAAAGTGCTTGTATTAAACTCCTCTGCAAGATCCCATCATAAAAAAGTACTCTTATGGGGACAATTTTTTTTTCATATGGATCGATAATTTTCTAAGTCCGATAAAAATTAAGTTGAAAATCCTTTAACGGGGTTCGATAGTGTGTCTGATTCTCATCAATAACGTCCAAAGAACTCTGCTACCCCGTCGCCCCATTTCGGAGTTAGAGGTCGTCAAAATATATCCGGACGTTTTCCCCGGAAACTGGTCACTTTAGGAAATACCCGATAGGGACAAAAAGTGCTTGTATTAAACTCCTCTGCAAGATCCCATCATAAAAAAGTACTCTTATGGGGACATTTTTTTTTTCATATGGATCGATAATTTTCTAAGTCCGATAAAAATTAAGTTGAAAATCCTTTAACGGGGTTCGATAGTGTGTCTGATTCTCATCAATAACGTCCAAAGAACTCTGCTACCCCGTCGCCCCATTTCGGAGTTAGAGGTCGTCAAAATATATCCGGACGTTTTCCCCGGAAACTGGTCACTTTAGGAAATACCCGATAGGGACAAAAAGTGCTTGTATTAAGCCCCTCAGCCCTGTATACGCCTCGATCATAAAAAAAGTACCACTATCGGGTATACATTTATTCGCGGTTTTACTATGGTGCCGAGTTGTAGGCGTTGAAGGACTAGTTTGTTAGAGAAAAAAAAAATATTCTTTTTTACAAAAAGAGACCCGCCTTCAACGAACTGCAACAAACATAATCTGAGAACTTCCTCTTTTTCGAAGTCGGTTAAAATAGGTACTAAAACCTTCTCATGAATGTAACAAATACATTACTGAAAACCGCATCAAAATCGGTTCAGCCAAACGCGAGATAATCGCGGACAAACATACATACAAAATATCTCCTGAAATCTCCTCTAACAATAGACATAGACAAATCTTTATTCACATCAATAATACAAACAAAATTTACAGCATGAATAAAACCTATATATATTTTTATTATAATATATTTTTATTATAATATATTTATATATTTTTATTTTTATTATAATATATTTTTATTATAATTTTTAATGTGAACTTGTCTCACGACCTCATGAAGCTATATAGTAGCTACATTGCACGTCCTTTTGTACTACACTACACTACACTATTAACAAATCCGTCACCGTAATGTCTGTATGTCTGTCTGTCTGTCACTCTGGCACGCATCAAAAAGTCTCTAACACTATATTTCTGTATTTTTTAGGAAGTATTAATAAAATACATTGTTTGCTCTTCAAATTATGTTTTGATTTTTTTCAGATGTGCCTCCCCAATTAAGAAAATCAAAAAAGACAAGTGCATTCAAGAAGCGACTAGTAAAATAATTAAAGATTTGAATACAACTGGGCAAAAATATACAAATTCACAAATGATGCTTTAGTTTCATTTATTTTCAGGACTGTAATAATTCTCGTAGAGAAACTGTTGGTTGTCTGGTAAGTATGCGATGCCACTTTTATGAAGATAGTTAAAAGTCGCATAGCCAGCATATAGTTTCTTTACAAGAATCAAGAATAAATTAATATTATTATTTAAAGAATTTGAAAAACAAAAAATTTTGGTGAGCATGCGAAAAAAAAAACAGAAGGCTGAATACGCTGGGGACCTTTGCCCAATACAAGCTTACAATTAAGAATAAAACAACTGTCATACATCACTAGTCACGGCTTTCACTATGGCAATTTTTTTTATTACTGAGATGGCCGTCTGATACGTAGTATCTCTAGTTGGTCTGTGGTTGGAAGTTCGCGCGGCGGTCGGAGTGTGATTACATTTAAATTTGGTGAAATTTTCCTTAAAAATGGATATAACTCCATTATTCAAAGCATGCATTAAAACCGTTAAGACGCGCAACAAAGCATTTGGCATACAAAGTCCTACAAGTGACGATAAACAACGAATACTCCGGAGCAAACACAAGACGGGTTTCTTGACCACAGCAAATGAGATAACTAATCAAATAACCAGATTGAGAGACTTTCTGCTGGAGCACAGAGAAGGCTACTTGAGTTTTTTCAACTATGGAACAGGGGATGAGATGACGGAGGCTGAACGAGACCAGATAGACACTGGAGCTCAGCGAATTATAAACACTTGCTCACATCTGTTGAAGGAGTTTAGGAACGACAACCGCAAGCTCACTGTATCACAGCAGACGCGCGAGCATATGGATGGTGTCATTGACCTTATTGATAGTTACCTAAAAGCTGTATGCAAGATTCACAGCGAATTGAAAGCTGTGCGAGTAAGACGGGCTTTAGATATGCAAAAACTATCTCGTCTTGAGCTCCCACATACTAGATCAAACATTCCAAACCCTTTCTTAGTAGATGTAAGCAGTGAAAAAGCTTTAGTGTCAGCCCAGAGCGAAGAGGATAACGTAGAAAACGATGAAGAGCCAAATAGTGAATTCACAGAACTTTTAGAACCAGATGAAACAGAAAATGTTAAATCCAAAGTTATTCTATCAGAGAATGACGTAGCTGTGATGTCAGACGAAGGGCAGCTTAGTGCAGAAGAGCTGCAAATGTTTGAATCGGAGAACCTTAATCTGCTGAACGAGCTCAACAGCATGACTGAAGAGGTCCGACAGATTGAGAGCAAAGTTCTACACATAGCTGAGTTACAGGAAATATTTACTGAAAAGGTAATTAATTTAAAAAAAAAAGCAGCAATAACAATTTCCATTCCACTCCTGTGGGATTTACAATTCTAAGTACCTATCTGCCCACCAAATTTCATTTAAACTGGTTCAGTAGTTTTGGTGTGAAAGTAAGACAGAAAGAACTAATTTCGCATTTATACTAAGTACCTATCAATTTAAAAATCATTAATACTAAGTATGGATTTAATAAGCAAAAACATTTTATAAGTTTTAGAGTATGTTTTTTTTATAATCAAGAGCTTGTGTGTTGTCTGTCACATTGCTGGCCCTTGGCAAGACCCTTTTCCCATAGAGTTATGTACTTACCTTAATATTAATTTCCCTTTTCAGGTACTACAACAAGAGCAAGACATAGACAGAATATCCACAACAGTTGTAGGTGCCACTGAAAACGTGAAAGATGCAAATGAACAAATCAAGCAAGCTATACAGAGGAATGCTGGTCTTCGTGTCTACGTCCTTTTCTTTTTGCTAGTCATGTCATTCACTTTACTCTTCCTTGACTGGTATAATGAATAAATTTTGTATTAATTATATTTATATTTGAGTGTTTTTTTGATATAGTTTTTTACATATAGGTATTTTTGTATATAGTGTCTTATTACTGTAGTCCTTTATCCTAGATTAAGTTTCATATGTTTTTGTAAGACTTTCTCGTTAACCAAATGTTTTCCCTGTCTGTTACTGGCCGACGTATGACGACTTTTGGTGACGTGTGACGTCCTAGTGATTTACCTTCTCTCTCTCTGTCCTGAGGAATGGCCGCGTGAGTTCACTATACCGATGCGTGTATGCAAAGGCTTAAGGTGGTAACTCTCGGTACCTATGGCGCGAAATTCAAATTTTTTTGGCGAAAGTATTAATTTTTAATAAAGTTTTAATGAATTCGCGTATGTAAAAAACCATCTCCCACATTGTAATACAACGTTTACAAAAAATTTAATTTCGCGCCATACCGAGAGTTACCGCCATATAGACTGTAAAAGAAGTGTGTCAGGCAGAATCGTAGCAAGTGGAAATCAAATTTGTCTCTGCAAACCCTAATGGGATACATGCGTGACTTTATGTATGTATGTACAGTGGCGGACACGATCGGCGTAACACTTCCGGTTTTTCTGTATTGCAAAATAGCTCTTGTTCTTTGGTTTTACAGCCTAGGGCTGATGAAACCATAGACAAATCTGTTACGGCCTCGTAGTCCTTGACTGTACGTGTCTATTAGGTACTGAGTATACGTGGTTGTCTATATTATGTTGTCGTGTAATCGCACGCTAATGAACCGTAGTGATTTACCTTCTCTCTGCGCTAATGTAGTAATGTAATGTAAATGTATTCGCACGCTAACTTGGAAATTCCCGTTTTTTTTTCCGACGGTGCCGTAGCGAGCGATCGACCATATCGGTTGATTAACCTACTAGGAAATAAACCAGAGTTTGGAAACTGCCGCTATTAATCTGAGAAAGAACTACTGAAGACTTGGCTGTATGGAATATGTTCCTTTGTCTGCCCAGAATGGGCGAATATAAAAACAACAACAACATTCGGTCTGTCTGTCTGTTGTTTTGTGTTTGTGTTGGTTTTGTGTGTTTGTTTCATACGTAGTATCTCTAGTTGGTCTGTGGTTTGTTTGTTTGTTGTTGTGGGAAGGAAAACTTGTGAATTATAACTTTTTAAATGGGTTTCCGGATTATAAGGCAATACCTCTGGAATTCTTATGTTTCTTCGATACTACCTATCTCAAGCATCAAATAATAACTTAGTCATGCCTTCAAGTAAAAAAATTGCTCTCTTTGGATACGCTTTTAACAGTGGTAAATATACAGCGGCAGTTTCCAACCTCTCTGAATCTGAAATATACAAAAGAATGTACCTAACCCTCAGACCGTGTATACCTAACTTAGGTTATGATTATCATAAACCAGGAACATACCTAGATCATATATATAAAACCTAAAACGACCCACCAACCTTCCTTTACTGACTGACTGACTGACAGGCAACGCAGAGCCTAAACTACTGGGCGTAGCCTGCTGAAATTTTGCATTAGGTTCCTTGGCGTGTAGGTTAGCACTAAGAAAGGATTTCCCGAAATTCCCATGGGAATGATAAAAAATTGCATATTTGTGTATAAGAGAAATCTGCGCGAGTGAAACCGCTGGCAGCCTCTAGTTTGATAATAAATATTTTTTTCAATTCAGACGGTCAACTTAGACAAATTGATCCAAATGGACTTGGACTAGGAGACACAGGGTTTGAGTTTAACATATCAAGCAACCCCGAGGCGTGTCAACGAAACTACGAGGAACTTGGTGATGCCATCACAGAATATGTTTACGAACTACTTGAAAAACAAGAAAATCTGATCAAATTGCCGGTCCCTTCAGGATCTGATGATGGGACTTTTGTATTTGTCTCCAAAGATTATGAGACAAAAGATAACTTGGTCGTCCTTATACATGGTTCCGGAGTTGTGAGGGCGGGTCAATGGGCTCGGTCGTAAGTTTACTTAAAAAAATAGCTGTTAATGTTAAGTAATTTATTATTGTAAGTCTGACAAATTGTTAAGTCCTGGCATCATGAGGAACATTGGCAAAAGCCTTTAAAAATTAAATCTTATGAAAAAGTGCTGTTATTTATTTGAATTTCTTTATTTTCAGGCTGATAATCAATGACAGTATTAATTCGGGCACACAAATTCCCTATATATGGAATGCTAAAAATAATGACTACGGCATTATCATACTCAACACCAATGATAACTACAGAAATGATATTGAAATACCACACAGTGGCAACCCTGAAGAACATGCTATTTATGTATGGGAGACATATATTGCAACTACAAAAGCAAAGAATATAGCCATAGTTGCACACAGCTATGGAGGTGTGGTAACCCTAGCTCTAGCCAACCAAATAAAGGATTTTGAAAGGGTCAAAGCTGTTGCACTTACAGATTCTGTCCATGGATTTGCAAAGTTTAAAGTTACTAAGCGTTTGAAAGAGGTGATTGAATAGTCATAATATTATTTTGTTCAATAAGTACTAGACTAGACTAAATGCTTATCAATAATTCTTCCTAGTTAAAAACTGCCAAGTGAAAATACTGATTATTTTTACAGATTGGCAGAAATTGGGTCTCAAGCAATAAGCCTTTGGACACTCCGGAAAAAACACCTGATCATGACATCAGCAGAGTTTCAGCTGGTGATTGTTACTTAATTAATTTTTAACAATAATTTCATAGTTATTTATTATGTTATAGCAGAGGTTTATTTTTATTCTTTTACATTTACAGGTCATCCAAAGCATGAGATGACGTCATACAGCTGTATTGAATCAGTATTCAAGTTTATTGAAGAAAAGTTTAAATAAAACTACAGATTAACATACATCAGTTTATTCCTAAGAGTAAAATACATTTTTTACAATAAAATATACATTTTCGCAAAACTACTTCTTTCCTTTGGAGTGGTGCTTCATCCAATATTTGATGTCTTGTTTGTTGGCACGAACACCCAGAACAGCTGATTTTGAATTGACATCCTTCATAACAAATGGTGAAAAACCAGCAATGTAGTCAGGGTCTAATGGATTGGTTTTGTTTCGAGCAATTTTAGTTGCAAACCTTTTATGAATGTGCTGATCTTCAGTTAAAATTGGATACTGGAAGTGTTGTCCACCCCTGGGTGTTGGTAAGCTGAACTTTTTACCTCTACTTGTCAGAGGTTTGCGGCCATTAATGTGGATATGCTGATTGCCTTGCTCATCAACACTAACTCCAACTTTTTTCAATGTGGAATGGCCACATTTAGGACAGAAAAGTTTGGTCATAACACTAGTTGTTTTGAAGCATGTGGTGCATCGGAATATGAATGTACGGATTTGCTTGATGATCCTTCCATCAATAGCTGTAACATGTAAGCCAAACTGCTTGAGTACATTCTGCATTGCAAAATCAGAAGTTATGCAGGCAACTTCTACAGTGATGTCATCAAAAAACTCTCCAGCACTGACTTCTTTTTTCTTTTCAGCCAAGTTTCCTGGTGTGATCCATTCTCCTCCATCATCACTGTCATCTTCCTCGCTGCAGGATTCCTCTTCTTCATCAGAAACTCTTGCTATTAGTTCATCAACTTCCTGATCTTTGAGGTCCATGTTTTGTATTTGTTTTGTTAGGTTTTCGGAAAGGTCATCATCATCACTTTCAACCTCTGTTGGAGTTTGATCATTTTGAGAGGGTTTTTCGCTAGGTGAGTTTGGACAGTCTTTCTCAGTATTTACATCCTTCACATCAGGGGCTGCAGCAGTTTCTGAAGAGTTATTGTATTGGGCTAAGCCTGTAACTTTCAAAGTCTTCTGCATAGTGGGCTCAGTTTTTAGGTGTTCGGTGCCGACCAACTCTTTTTTCATTTGGTAAGTGAGAGCGATAACTTTGATATCGGTTGCCGAAAGGCTTCGATAGTCTCCGGTTTTCTTTGCAAACTCGGTAACGATGTTTATATTTTCTTGAAACACATTTTTAATCTTGAGGTCGTACGGGAGCACGACGAGTTTCCTGCGCTGTCTGTCGTTTGTGATCTCATCGATTACCTCTTGAATAGTGCAGATTTCTTCAGCAAAATCCTGTAGGTTGGCTGCCTTGATGAATGCGGTGGTATCGACCACTAAATGCTTAATTTTTTTAGACATATTGGTTTCCAACTGTTACAAGTACACTAAAAGTGGTTGTTTTACATGGAAAAAGTATTTTTAGTTAGCAAATTAGAATAGCAGCGCAGAACTATGCTTAGATCACCAAAAAAAACAACCAAACCATGTGGATGGTAATGGATTGATAGAAGACTGAGAGATGGATGGTAAATATATTGATTGATTGATAGTCAAATTGTTGGCGGTGTTTCGTTTTCTGAATCGGCAAAAAAATTTAGTCTATACCTGTCTTCAGAGAAGTATGGATAATTAAGATTTTTCTTCTTTTTCGTTTTTTAACTACGATCGGATGTAAATACACCACTTTTAGCAATACACTTAGGTTTACTTTAATAACAAATTGCATGCAAATTTTGGAAAGTTTTTCGGAAAGCGCCAAAGCCATAGGGAATGGTTCGTTCGATTGAAGATGGAGTGGAGATTGATTTGATTTGATTGATGGCTCATGGAGACAGAGTGGAGGGAGAGATTTTTTATTATTTGTTTCGTTCGAACGAAAGTTAGTCCAATTTCCAGTTAAAATTTCTTTCATTTCATTTCTATTTTACCTGTTGAATTTGTAATTTGATATGTGCAATAATTAGAAATAACAGCCATACAATGAATGCAAGAAGAGGCAAACGTAATACTGGCAACAGGCACTTTCCGATAGCAGAATCTGTGAGCATAGCCCTGAAGATTCAACTTGACAAGTTTCTCAGCGATGAAAACGAGACAGAGCTGAAGTTCCCTACCTTCCTATCGGCACAGGAACGTGGATTCATCCACGAGACCGTCGCTAGGTTAGGCTTGAAGTCCAAGTCACGCGGAAAAGGTGAATTTCTTTATACTATCTATCTATTATAAACGACCCACCGACCAATACTTCATCCCCTATGCTACACCACTACATACAAATTCTGCAACGAGATGAACATGAAAGTGCACACTGGTTTAGATGTTGTAGTGAAGAGTTGATAATTAGTTTTTTTGCTAAAAAAAAACTAGGGAGACTGCAAACACCTGGATAATTTAATATAAGTTTTTTTTTCAATCATCCTTACAAAAACCTATCCTACGATATAGATAATGCTCTTTATGTACCGTTGTTTACATTAAATGGAGTTTCACAAGGATTAAATGAAACAATGGCTTAGGAGGGTATCTATTTTAGGCATTATGAGGTTGAATACAGGTGCTTTTTTTGTGTCTTAAAGCCGAATGTCATTAGCTGTTTCTTTTGGTGAAATTGGTTTAAACCAATAACAACCTCTGCAACCACAATCAATAACAACCTCAATCTTATTTCCAGGTGTAAACCGTTTCCTGACAATATACAAACGAGTTGGCTCTACAATAATCCAAAATGATGCCAAACTTATCTTGGATTCAAATATGCGATGCAGTATTGCCGAGTTGTACAATACGTATCCACTCACAAATAAAGAGAAGGAGGACCTTAGCTGCTGTCCGGAGAAAGAGCGGAGTCCACAGCTCACTCATAAGGCTATGGGACAGCTCAGCAATGGAGTACCTCAGGTAAACCTGAACGATAGCACAATGTTTTTATTCAAAAGTCAAAAATTATTTATTCAATATATGATAAAAGATATTGCTTATTGAAAATACCTTATTTGGTAAAGTACCCTTTATTCCTTTATTTTAGTAAACGTAGCTAATTAAGTGTAGCTATTTATAAAAGCAATTCAACATACACAATATTACAATCTCTAAGCTAACTCTCATAATTTTTTTTGTCCTTACAGATACCATCTACAACCTACAATCCAGAATTGATAAAGTTCCGTGAGAAGCTGCCAGTGTACGAGCAGAGGCAGGAGCTGCTGAACGCCATAGCTAACAACCAGGTACATTTTTAAATACTTTCCCCGGCGAGCATTCTATATAATTTTTATGAGACAGTTGTACTATGTTGCAATCGCTTCATTGCAAAAAGGGCGGAATGGAGGAGGCTCCACCAACAAGAGCGAAGCTCTTAAGTATCAAGAAGAAGAAGAAGAACTAAACCAAATTTGGTTCACACACATGCACAAACAGGTATACACATTTTAATTAAGACACCCTGAGTTTTTCGTCGGCGGTTAAAAAAGGACTCCCTAGTGCGTTAGAACTTGGTCCCTGGTATTTTTTAAATATTTCAAATAATAAGTTTAGACTGTTTTCAGTACTACTGTTTGCCTGGAAGAAATCGGTTTTAGTGATAAGGCCGCCATTTGCATTGATATTTGTAACTAATTGTTTTTTATGTACTTTTATGTTTTATTTTGTTTTATTGCCGCCTCCGTAGCTCAGTGGCGTAGCGCGTCGCGCCTTTTATTAGGGCACGGAAGGTTGTGGGTTCGATCCCCGCAGAAAACACCACATATTGATTTCTCACAAAAATCACGTTGTGGTTGTTTTCGGTTGGATAGGACATTGCAGGCTTGAATCACCTGACTGTCCGAAAAGTAAGATGATTCCGTGCTTCGGAAGGCACGTGAAGCCGTTGGTCCCGGCTGCAGTGTAGTGGTCGTTATAACCGCGGCGACAAGCTGGCCCCTTGTCACGTTGGTAATAAAAGCATAAACTCGGCTAAATGTGGGTCCGGCTCTTAAGCTGGTACCTCTGCCTAACCCTCCGGGGAATAAAAGGCGTGAGTTTATGTTATGTTATTGCAATAAAGAATTCTCTTATCTTGCTGAAAGTGGCCGCTTTTAGCAACTAAGGAGCTCAGCAATGTTGCGTTTGTTCCCAGGTGGTAGTAGTGGCGGGCGCGACGGGCTGCGGCAAGACGACGCAGCTGCCGCAGCTCGTGCTGGAGCGGCAGCAGGCGCGCCGCCTGCCCGCGCGCGTGCTGTGCGCGCAGCCGCGCCGCATCTCCGCCGTCTCCGTCGCCGAGCGGGTAGGCGAATAGGAATATATTAATTATTGCCACACCAAAACAGTATACGCAAAATAAATAACAATATAGTAATATACTATATATGAATCTATAATTAATCGTGGTTCGTTAGTCTCACTAAAACTCGAGAACGGCCGGGCGTTTTGAAATGGTCGTAGCAGTCCAGGGAAGGTTTAAATGGTGAGAAATAATGAAAAAAATTGCAAGGAAGTTAGTAAAAAACTACAATTATAATATCCCATACAAAGTGATTCATTAAGATTGATTTGACGTTGTCTATTTCATTCTGAGCGGGCAAAATAACAAATTCTATAAAGCCTAGTTTTCAGTGGGTAGGTAGTATAATAATAATCGTGTTAACTTTTAATCTAAGGCGATATGTACGGAGTTCGCCGGGACAGCTAGTTTAAAATAAAAAAATAAAACCCATTTCTACCGATAAGTACTAAAGCTAACAAAACTTCTTCCAACTCCTCACCAGGTGGCATACGAGCGTATGGAGAAGATAGGTCAATCAGTCGGCTACCAGATCAGACTCGAATCCCGGACTTCCCCGCGGACCGTGCTCACCTACTGCACCAACGGGGTGCTGCTGAGGACTCTGATGGGAGGAGAGGGAGCGCTGGCTGGTGAGTGGGGGGCTCTGTCAGTCAGACTAACAGTCAATGAGTCAGTACTGCTCCACCGGGATTCTGCTAAGGACTCTGATGAGAGAAGAGGTGCGCTGGCTGGCGAGTGGGGGGCTCTGTCAGTCAGACTAACAGTCAATCAGTCAGTACTGCTCCAACGGGGTGCTGCTGAGGACTCTGATGGGAGAAGAGGGCGCGCTGGCTGGCGAGTGGGGGGCACCGTCAGTCAGACTGTGAGTCACTCTATCAATCAGTCAAATCAGTTGGCTACCAGATCAGACTGGAATCTCGCAGCTCCTATATCATATACTGCAAAAAATAAAATTATCGATAACATAACATTATCTCACGCCTGTATTCCCTCGATTAGCCGAATATCCGAGTATTAACCGTTTATCAATAACAAGAATTTATTTTTTACAAAAAAGGAACCCATCTTCAATAAATTGACAAATACATAAACTGAAAACGTCCTCTTTTCATAAGTCGGTTAAAATAGGTACTAAAACCTTCTCCAGAATGTAGCGAATGCTTCTGTGAAAACCACAACAAAATCGGTTCAGCCAAACTCGAGATAATCGCGGACAAACATACATACATACATACATGCATACAAACAGGTCAAACTGATAACCTCCTTTTTTGAAGTCGGTTAAAAATAACGCATAACGTAACGCCGTTACGGTAGCGGCTAAAAGTACCAACACACCATCTTCTCCTATGGTTCTCGCTTAAGGCCCTAAGGGAACGCCCGGAAAACGCGCAGTAGCGACCTTCTTTGAAAAATTTAAAGAGTTATTCTGGCGATCGCCAACCCGCCTGCCACTGCAATTATACTGCTCCGTGTCTCAGTTGGCAGTGATGTGGACTGAGTAAGCGTGTGCACCCGGGTTCGATTCCCGGGCGGGGCTAATATTGATATGATGAATATCGATGTTTGTTTCCGGTCTGGGTGTAATGTTCGTCTATGTGTGTGTTTCGGGTACCCTAGATACAGGTTCGTCCTAGTTAGGGGCTTGAGTGTGATGTGTTATTATTTGTGACAATATGTGGGGAGGCCTCTGTTCCACAGTGGACGATATTCGCCTGAGATGATGAAGATAAGTACGTGATTGGCTGTAGCAATAAATAATGATTCCTTTCTGCAGGTATGACGCATATATTCGTGGACGAAGTGCATGAACGAGACAAGTTCAGTGACTTTCTGCTGATAGCCCTGAGGGACGCCTTGCCGCGGTACCGCGACCTGCGGCTGATTCTCATGTCCGCTACCATAGACACGCAGATATTCTCCAGGTAATACATTTTCATATTATATTGTATAAGCAGTTATTTTTCTATATACAGGATGTCTTTCTCCATCTTTCATATACAGGATGTCTTTCTCTTTCTTTATATACATGATGTTTAGACACGTACATATTCTCCACGTCTAACGTCTTTTTTTTCTATATACAGGGTATTTATCACAAGAGTGGACTGAGAATGGTGGGAACGTTTTAATGCGAGCCATATCCATCCACCTATAAAAAAAAAAACAATGTTAAAAAAACGTAGATTTTGTAAACTTGTCTACGCTTATATTTTATTGCTATTTACTTCTATTATGTATAGGTACATAAATAGGTGTTATTTAGTATTTTTATATGGTCTGTCCTGCCTACTACCTATATCAATGTATGGGTAGTAGGCAGCCGGTTGTTTTGATCTGTAGTTCAGTTGTTAACATATCAATCAATCAATCAATCCAAACCCTTTTTGAACACCTTGCTATAAAACCATAGAGCAATCATTAAGCCACATACAGGGCTTAATGAGTATCAAAATTTATAGGTACTTCAACAACTGCCCGGTGCTGACCATACCAGGCCGTTTACACGATGTGAAGCGGTACTACTTGGAGGACGTCCTCAAAATAACTCAGTACTCTACCAAGAAGATGCAACAAGTTGAGAAGGAGCTGCTGCAGAAACGGAAGAGTGGGAAGAGCTACTGGTCGCAGCTTGAAGGTATTACATGTATCGAACTAGTCGACCCGAGTCGTACCGCCCTACCTATTGCTATGTTGTACATGTATTATACATATAAAGCTTCCTCTTGAATCATTCAATCTTTAAAAAAAACCGCATCAAAATCCGTTGGATTGTTTAAAAGATTTAAGCATACATAGGGACAGAGGCGGGAAGCGACTTTGTTTTATACTATTAAAGTAAAAGTAAGTAAAAAATGATTTATTCAATACAGGATACAAGATATCGCTTATTGAAAGTCAATTAGACTAATCTAATTAATATTGATACCTTATTTCGTAAAGTATCCTATACTGATAGAGGCGAGGTAGTTCAGGGTGCCCACTTATTGGCTCAGGCAAACAATGTTTGCCTTGCCTTACGACAATGGTCGCCTGGAGACGCCCCCAAACGAGCCCTCCTCTGTCAAATGATTCTACTCCCTTTCGCAATGATTTTACAGCGTAGAGAAGAAAGGGGTAACAAACTCTACTTTACAATTTCTCTCTTTTTTTTTTTTTTTTTTGTTCTTATATATGTGACATTACAATTCAATTTACAATACAAAGAACATAAATTAATAAGATTTAAAGTACATACATGAAATAATGAAAATATCGTGCAGAGCTAGACTACTTCCATGCGTCTTTGTCGTTTTCATAATCATCAACATTGTAATAAGCTTTCTTAATCAAACCTTTTTTGATACGAGTTTTAAACTCATTATCATTCAGGATCAAAATCTCTTCAGGGATCTTGTTATAAAATCTTACTTCGTTTCCTATAAAGCATTTGTTTGTCCGTTTTAGTCTGTTCTGTGGAATACTTAGTTTGTTTTTGCTACGCGTTCTAAGGTCTTTAATTTTATCACATTTTTTATCAAACATATGTAAGTTTTTACGAGTATACATAATAATTTCAAAGACGTACTGGGACGGAAGCGTCAAAATATCAATTTCTTTGAATTTTTGTCTGAGGGACTCGCGAGCTTTAAGCTGATAAATGTTTCTAATTGCGCGTTTTTGTAGTATAAAAATGACGTTAATATCTGCAGCTCTTCCCCATAGAAGCAAGCCATAGGTCATTAAGCTATGAAAGTAACTGAAATACACAAGTCTCGCGGTAGAAACATCAGTTAATTTTCTGATTTTCCATGTTTTGATGATATATGTTTTGATGATATATGTAAGACTAGAGGCTGCCCCGCGGTGTCACTTGCGCAGATTTCTCATAAACACAAAATTCCCGTTTTTTCCCGTTCCCGTGGGAATTTCGGGAAATCTCCTTTTAGTGTTCACCTACACTCCCCAAGGAACCCACGTGCCAATTTTCAGCTTTCTACGCCATGTAGTTTCGGCTCTGCGTTGTCTGTCAGTCAGTCAGTCAGTCAGTAACGGAAGAGTTTTATATATATTGATTACTTAATTCCTTAAGTAAATTTAGTGAAGTATCCTTACACTGTGAGTGGCGTGATTGATTCAGCTCACCATACCTATATGTCATCAGGTTCGAAGCAGCCCGTGGCGGAGGCGCCGGCGCCGGCGGAGGCAGCGCCGGCGCCGCTGGACCCGGCGCTGCAGGCCGACATGGATGAGTTCATCAAGGAATGCTTCGACGAAGGCAGCCTGGTCAGTTTCATCTGGGATACAAAATTGCGGCCACATTTGCAATATTGCTTTTAGACCTCTGGCTAGCTTTAAAGTCAATACAAAAAAACAACGCAAAGTGGACTTAACGAAAAGCAATATTGCGAATGCGGCCATGATTATAGGGGCTCGGTATTCTGCGGTAGAACCTGAAATGCCTGCTACCGTGGCTTATTTCGTCGCTTATACTTCGACACCGCGAAAACGCAAAAACACTTTATTTTAAAGCAGTAACTGTTTTTTTTTTTTTTAAACATACATGCACGCCTTTTATTCCCCGAAGGTTTAGGCAGCAGAGGCACCAGCTCAAGAGCCGGAGCCTTGTTTAGCCGAGTTTATGTTTTTTTTAAATCTATTGTGCATAGTAGCTCAAATGCTTATTCGCGGTGTAAAAGTATTAATGGAGATTTGGCACTGCGACTGAATTAGATTTTGACGAGGAAGCACCGAATTCGATTCGAAATTAATAAAAATAAGAGTAATTTTGTTGTGAGTCTTAATTAATCTCCATGATAAAAAGTAACTGTGTATAGTAAAAAGTAAAAAATGATTTATTCAATACAGGATACAAGATATTGCTTATTGAAAGTCAATTAGACTAATCTAATTAATATTGATACCTTATTTCGTAAAGTATCCTATACTGATAGAGGCGAGGTAGTTCAAGGTGCCCACTAATTGGCTCAGGCAAACAAATGTTTGCCTTGCCTTACGACAATGGTCGCCTGGAGACGCCCCCAAACGAGC
This sequence comes from Euspilapteryx auroguttella, assembly GCA_951802225.1. Classification (NCBI taxonomy): domain Eukaryota; kingdom Metazoa; phylum Arthropoda; class Insecta; order Lepidoptera; family Gracillariidae; genus Euspilapteryx; species Euspilapteryx auroguttella. The sequence goes on along the minus strand of OX637657.1, from coordinate 9,161,931 downwards.
CCTCCTCTGTCAAATGATTTTACTCCCTTTCGCAATGATTTTACAGCGTAGAGAAGAAAGGGGTAACAAACTCTACTTTACAATTTATCTCTCTCTTTTTTTTTTTGTTCTTATGTGACATTACAATTTAATTTACAATACAAAGAACATAAATTAATAAGATTTAAAGTACATACATGAAATAATGAAAATATCGTGCAGAGCTAGACTACTTCCATGCGTCTTTGTCGTTTTCATAATCATTAACATTGTAATAAGCTTTCTTAATCAAACCTTTTTTGATACGAGTTTTAAACTCATTATCATTCAGGATCAAAATCTCTTCTGGGATCTTGTTATAAAATCTTACTTCGTTTCCTATAAAGCATTTGTTTGTCCGTTTTAGTCTGTTCTGTGGAATACTTAGTTTGTTTTTGCTACGCGTTCTAAGGTCTTTAATTTTATCACATTTTTTATGAAACATATGTAAGTTTTTACGAGTATACATGATAATTTCAAAGACGTACTGGGACGGACTTGCCGCGGGCGCCGGCGTTAGAATGTCGCCCTCCCCTCTCCTCCCGTGGGAGCCGTAGGACCCGGCTGAGGGACAGCACCAGAAGACGGGCAGCAGCGTGTTCTGGGTTATACAACACCATACTGTGCTCGCCAACCCGCCTGCCAAGCGTGGCGAGTATGGCAACCCCCCCCCTCATGAATAGTCAGCATGTACCCAGGCCCCTTGTCCCCGGCAGCCCCGCTATTCCTGACCACGGTAGCGGTTACGGTAACGGCGGGGCAAGGGGTGCTAAGAATCCCCGGACGGTCGGCTACCACCCCTTTAAACGACAACTGGCCCTGGCAACACACAACGTCCGCACTTTGAGGACTGACGATATGATTGTTGCGCTGGAAGAGGAAATGAGCAGGTTACGGTGGGATATTCTAGGGCTATCAGAAGTCCGTAGACAGGGACAGGACACGATAACCCTGAAATCGGGTAACCTGCTCTTCCACCGGGAGGGCGACCAACTGTCCCAAGGTGGTGTCGGGTTTCTCGTCCACAGGTCCCTCGTTAGCAACATTATTACCATCGACAGTGTGTCGAGCAGGGTCGCATACCTAACACTCAGAATATCTAAAAGATATTTGCTGAAGGTCGTTCAGGTCTATGCACCGACCTCGACACACTCAGATGACGAAGTAGAGTCTATGTATGAGGACATTAGTCGGGCCATACATACGCATAAAACTCACTTCAATGTTGTTATGGGGGACTTCAATGCGAAACTAGGCAAGAGAAGCGAGCATGAGTTGAGAGTGGGGAACTTCGGTTATGGGCAACGGAACCCTAGAGGTCAGAGGCTGGCCGATTTCATGGAGAAAGAAGGACTCTTCATGATGAATTCTTTCTTCCAGAAGCCGCCTCATAGGAAATGGACCTGGATGAGCCCTGGTGGTTCTAGGAACGAGATAGACTTCATCTTGGCCAACAAGAGACGTATATTCAATGATGTCTCCGTGATTCATAGGGTAAAAACCGGCAGTGATCACCGAATAGTAAGAGGCACATTGAATGTGAACGTTAAACTTGAACGGTACCGCCTGATGAAGTCTACGCTGCGTCCTACCCTCGCTCAGATCGAAAACCCCGAGAGCTTTCAACTCGAGCTCTCTAATCGCTTTGATTGTCTAGACGACGCATCAGTGGACGAGATCAATAACAGGTTCGTAAAAACTGTCCATACGGTCGGATCTAAATTCTTTAGGACTCGCCGTACCGCTAGAACTCAGAAACTCTCTGAAGACAACCTCAAACTTATGGCTGAACGACGCTTGCTTAGACTGCAGTCTCCCGATGATGCTGCGTCATATAGGCGGCTCAATAGACAGATCTCGAAGGCCTTGCGACACGATATCCGTGTCTTTAATACTGCGCGTATTAGGGATACGATAGAGCGAAATAAAGGCTCCAAAGTGTTCGCAAGAGATATGTCTGTTGGGCAAAGCCAAATGACTAAGCTGAAGAGGGATGACGGCAGTATAGCGTCGACGAAAGCGGAAATTTTGAGGGAAATCGAGAAGTTCTACGGACAGCTATACGATTCGGTCACTAAGCCTGTTACTAGTGCGGCCAACGACCCTAGAGCCAAACTAACCCGACACTATACCGAAGATATCCCGGACATCAGCCTGTACGAGATAAGGATGGCCCTGAAACTGCTTAAAAACAACAAGGCACCGGGTGAGGATGGAATCACGTCAGAGCTTCTGAAAGCGGGTGGAACACCGGTACTCAAAGTCCTTCAGAGGCTCTTTAATTCTGTCCTACTCGAAGGGACCACGCCTGAAGCATGGAACAGAAGTGAGGTGGTGCTTTTCTTTAAGAAGGGCGATAAAACCCTTTTGAGGAATTATAGGCCCATCTCGCTTTTATGTTTATAAGCTGTTTTCCAGGATCATCGCCAATCGTCTCGAACGAAGGTTTGATGACTTCCAGCCTCCCGAACAAGCCGGCTTCCGAAAAGGCTTTAGTACCATAGACCACATACATACGCTGCGGCAAGTTATACAGAAGACCGAAGAGTATAACTTGCCGCTATGTCTAGCGTTTGTGGACCATGAGAAGGCCTTTGATTCGGTCGAAACATGGGCGGTGCTAGAGTCTCTCCAACGATGCCGGATTGACTATCGGTACATCGAAGTGCTGAAGTGTTTGTATAGCAACGCCACCATGTCTGTCCGAGTACAGGAACAGAATTCGAAGGCTATTCCCTTGAACAGAGGCGTGAGACAGGGAGATGTTATATCTCCGAAACTGTTCACCGCCACTCTAGAACACGCCTTCAAACTTCTAGAATGGAAAGGGCAGGGCATCAATATTAACAGCGAATACATCACTCACCTTCGGTTTGCCGACGACATCGTAGTCATGGCAAGGTCGATGGAGGAACTCAGCCCGATGCTCGAAGGCCTCAACCGAGTCTCCCAACAGGTGGGCCTTAAAATGAACATGGACAAGACGAAGGTCATGTCTAATGTCCATGTTCTGCCTACCCCAGTTATGGTTGGGAACTCGGTTCTCGAAGTTGTCGACGAGTACGTATACCTAGGTCAAACCATCCAGTTAGGTAGGTCCAACTTCGAGAAGGAGGTCAATCGCCGAATCCAGCTCGGATGGGCGGCGTTCGGGAAACTACGCAACGTCTTCTCGTCCAATATTCCTCAGTGCCTGAAGACGAAGGTATTTAACCAATGTGTGCTGCCAGTGATGACATACGGTTCTGAAACGTGGTGCTTCACTATAGGGCTTATGAACAGGCTCCGAGTAGCTCAACGAGCCATGGAGCGGGCTATGCTCGGGATTTCTCTGCGGGATCGAATCAGAAATGAGGACATACGCAGAGAAACCAGGGTCACCGACATAGCCAAGCGGATAAGCTCGTTGAAGTGGCAATGGGCAGGTCATATAGCCCGCAGAACAGATGGCCGCTGGGGCCGAAAAGTTCTCGAGTGGAGACCACGGATCGGCAAGCGCAGCGTAGGGCGTCCACCGACCAGATGGACGGATGATCTGCGCAAGGCTGCGGGTCCGCGCTGGATGCAGGCCACCTGCGATCGGTACAGATGGAGAGCCTTGAGGGAGGCCTATGTCCAGCAGTGGACGTCCTACGGCTGAAATGATGATGAAAAATGATGACTGGGACGGAAGCGTCAAAATATCAATTTCTTTGAATTTTTGTCTGAGGGACTCGCGAGCTTTAAGCTGATAAATGTTTCTAATTGAGCGTTTTTGTAGTATAAAAATGACGTTAATATCTGCAGCTCTTCCCCATAGAAGCAAGCCATAGGTCATTAAGCTATGAAAGTAAATGAAATACACAAGTCTCGCGGTAGACACATCAGATAATTTTCTGATTTTCCAGATTGCGTACGCAGCCGAACTGAGCCTTGCCGCAAGATTTGAGATATGGGGGCCCCACTGAAGTTTCGAATCTAGAGTGATACCAAGGAATACAGTTTGATTTACCAGATTAAGCTTGTTATTGTCCAAATGTATGTCTGTATCATAAGCAGTCTCACATTTGGCAAGGAAAACTTAATGCAATTAGTTTTCTTTGCGTTCAAAAGTAAATTATTAGAAGTAAACCATTGAGAAATCTCCACTAATGTTTTGATTATATCTAAGTTGAGGGAGTCACCTCGTTTAACTTTAAATGTTAAAGAGGTGTCGTCCGCAAAGAGGACAACATCTGTAAGTTTATCTAACATGTAAGGGAGATCATTTATGTAGACTAGGAACAGGAAAGGCCCCAATATCGATCCCTGAGGTACACCAATCTTGATAGGACAACCTGCAGACACCGCACCACCCACGTCCACTCGTTGGTCGCGATCAGTAAGATAAGAGGCAAGTAGATCAAGTGATTTATCAATTAAGCCTGTAATTTAAGTAGCAAAGTCTCATGATCAACGCAGTCAAAAGCCTTCGAGAGGTCACATAAACCCCAATAGCATCGTGAGAATCCTCCCAGGCTCCATAGACATCGCTGATGAGTTTGTGACCTGCGTCTAAGGTAGACCGCCCTTTCCTAAAACCAAATTGATTTTTGTGTAGGAAGTTATTGACTGAGAAGTGAGACGCTAATTGTGCAAGAATAAGTTTTTCAAATATTTTACTTAAGGCTGGAAGAACCGCGATTGGTCTATAATCAGTGGGGTTTTCGGTATTTCCAGATTTAAAAATAGGAATGATTTTGCTGTACTTCAATAAATTTGGAAAAATGCCTTTTTCGATTTTCGAAGAGTTAAAGATTAATGCTAGATGAGGCGCTATTAGTGTTATAACAGGTTGAAGTACTTTAATTGATATCCCCCTTAAGTATTCTGTCTTTTTTAAATTGAGTTCCTTAAATATCTTAATAATGCATTGCGGTCCAACATGGCGAAACGTGAGTGGAGGCGGGGCGATGTCAACATGTTCCTTAAGTATAGATTCCGCGGCGCTGGCAGATGCGTTAAGGTCTTTAGTGGTTTGAAATGGGATGTTAGCAAAGAATGATTCGAATTCATTGCAATTTCCGACTTATCTGTTACGACTTTACCATTTAAGTTTAAAGCTTGAATGCTTTCCTTACCGTTAGGTTTACCAGTTTCTTTATTAATAATACGCCAGACAGTTTTACTTTTATTTTTCGAATTTCTAATTTTATTATTTAAATTAATAGATTTAGCTTTGGTGCAAACTATCTTAAACAATTTAGAATAATTCTTAACATGTTCAAGAAATGAAGGGTCTTGATCAAAAGTTTTCCTATCATATAACTCATATTATATTTCGTGGTTTCATTTTCGATATAAATCATTTCACTAGGTAGTCCTTTCACCTACAAGGCAACATTCGCACGTTCTTACAAATAACTATTAGTCGATCGATTTAATCGATATCGATTACTCGATTAATTTGAAATTTACCCATGCTCCCATCCCTACCACTCTACGCGCCCATCACTAGCAGCGTCCGCCAAGCCTGTCATTCTTTTTCCGTGCGAGGCAACGAAAGCACGCGTTCGGATCTTGTTCGCAAAAAATTAATTTTTCAAGATACCGAAAAGATCCTACGAATATTTAACAAAAAATTAAGTGAGTTACTTAAACTTTGATGGATTTCGAACCAGGCTACCATACTGCCATAGATTCCAATAGGAACGCGGCAAAATGCAAAAATAATCATAATTTTTTATGTATAAAAATATAAAAAGCATAATTTTCTTTTTTCTTCTTATTCCAGTAGGCGAAACGCCTTTACAATTTAAGGAATGTGCCCAGAGCAAATATCATTCGAATATGAGGATATATTTCTAGCCGAAACTATTCCCTACAACCCATGATCAGGTCTAAATGAGACTGAATCACCAAAAATCATGATGGCGACATACCAAGTGCCAATTGCCACCACTGCCCCAACAGTGATCACTTTCAATACCAGGTCCAGGTTCAATACCAAACAGGTCCAAGCACCAGCAATAACTTCCTTATTGGAACTAGTAGCGGTTACACCAACCAATTGAACTCGGACCCTGAGGCAAAGTTTAAATTTCCGGAACTGGACCCATAAATTTTATTAACCCTGGGCGAAGCCCTGGATGATGAACTAAAGTTGTGTGAATGAATCTACGATAATCTCTCTCAAATGGCTAGAGAAGTCAAGGAAAAAATCCTTCAGCAATATACTATACCTAGCAACTACATATTGGTTCAAGCTTCAAAGCTAAATACTAAAATACTCTCATCTCAACTTGGACTGACTTCACATCACATCGGGGAGTAGGGCCATGGCCATTGTCCTAACTCAAGATATAAAATAGAGGCAATCAAGATTCTAAGCGAGGGCTCCCGTAGTTCATGCAACCTTTATAGCTCGGAGACACAAGCTCGCATTTAAAAGACCGCACCAGGTCTACCAAGACGTTTTTGAATATCTTTCAGTACAGAAAACGAGATAAAGCACTGTTCGGTGCCAAATTTTAGAGAAAATTAAATTAAGCTTCAAAATTGAATAGCAATGCCTTCAAATCAGGAAGACAGTAGTCTTCCCAGAAATACTGTTGCTTACACAACACAGCCGCCTCTACGAGCTCCACGGGCACAGCTTGGCCGCAGTTTCAGGAAAACTCAGGCCCTCCTCGCTTTGCGAAAAACAAGGGGGGGGCGTGCCAGGGCCAGAGTACGAAGATACCACTCGTCAAATTCCAAATTACAACGACCCAATACCGACGCAGTCGCACGTTTAGAGAACGACCCATCAGGCCACGTGCTCAACCACCATTCTGGCAGAATTCAGTACAATAATTTTAAAATGTGTTGGTTGTATTGTATATCACAAACAATAAAGGTATCCTTAATTGGATTTGTAACAGAATAATTAAATCTTTTTCTAATTTTCCACTTGAGCAATAATATGTTCCTGTTGTAACATGGTTAGCACAATAACAACAAGAAATGTCAATCGCAACTAATAATTTGCTAGAAATCGTATCTAAAACCTTTTTGACACCAATTCAAATGGAGGTAAGAGATTTCATTTTAACCTAAAACTGTAATAAATTTGTAAGTAACTAAACTTCATTTCGAAATGGCAGAACAGCATGCAAGCTATTATTACATGGCATCTATTGACCTAAAATGTCTCGTAACTTTTTATTTCTTAAAACTATCGTAAGTACTTACCCACGTTTCCTGTTTAAGGATGTGAACACACAGAATCTTGTTATCCACCTATGATTTCAACCCAATGCCTTATCTTATTAACTCACGATAGCGCCTAGAACTTTTACTAAGATTATAGAAGGGGTCGTAGGTCACTTGCGTTCATTTGGTCAAAAATTGGTAAATTTTTGTATGTGACGATATCCTTTACATAGACCGTAGTTACATGGAATATTTAAATAAAGTTAGGTTTACACTCTAATCACTCGAGTGCTTGGGCTTTATTAAAAACTATGAAAATAGTAGCTTATAGCCACAAAATAATTACAAATTTTCAGGATTTAAGTAAGTAGATGACTTAAATATGACTTTATCACTTACAAGCCATAAACGTAATAAAATAATAGAATTGGTTCTGAAGTGTTCTCAACTACCACCTGTTACAATCAGATAATTTTCACAAATGATTGGCATCCTAATGTCCGCTAGCGCAGCATTTTACAAAAGGCTGGTTGAAACCAAAAATACTTGAAAGGCAAAGGTACAGGTACCTTCTACCTACCTTCTATTCAGAGAATACTATGATAATTATTTTACAGGACCTGAATTGATGAGATAATAATATTAAAAGCTTTTAAAATTTCATTTAAACACAAAAATATGATTCATAAGTTAACACGGACTCGAGTCGTAAAGTCGTAACTCAAACTTACTATAGTAATTATATGTCGTATTATTAGCAATATACTAAGCCTTAGATGCCCCGAAACTTAAACAATTTGTTAATTTTTATTATGGGTAGATAACATATTAGCATTAGCTATCAGCTACATTACGACACGAAGTTGCATACAATTTCCTAATTTCAATTAACTTACCAGATATATTTGGCCTTGGTTCGAGAAGCGAAAAATCTAGCTATTAGCATCCTATATTACACGAAATATAATTTAGAGGCAGATCGAAGATTTAATTTAAAGATGCTTTTCAAACATTCTAGCGCAAAACTTAAGAAATACTTTTCTTTGAAACAAGACCCAGATGCTGCAAAGGGGCAGATGCATATTTTTTCTATGCCGATCCTTCATTTTTCGTTTTTCTTAACGGCCTACAAAAAATTACTGAGGACGAAACGACCAGTATTCTAGTATTCCCTTCTAGTACTTCTAGACCTGCCTGTTATCCTCCATTGATTGATATAGTTATTTCGTAATAATCACTTGAGGGCGTGACGAAAACCTATGTTGTCTACTAACAGGGACCGTCACCCTCTCCTACTCACGCTTACCCTGAGTGCCGCAGTATGCTCGAGCAGGCAATGCCAGGTCTCATTATCCCCTCGACAGCATCTCATCAGCATCTTATACTAGCCTCACTTTCTAATATTACTATTCAACAATATCAATATAATGTTATTCAATACTATGATTAAATTAGATTCTTTCGAATGTTCTGTTTTTAGTGTAATTACTTTTCCCTCCGACGTCTTCGAAAAAGACGCATCACAGGATTCACAGGGCATCATCATAAGAGCCACCGCTTTATCTCTGCTTTTAGGCAGAAATATTTCTTCGGATGATTGCATCAGCGCCTTCCTTAAAGATGTTGTGACTAATACCCAATCCACCAAAGTACACAGGTACTTGGTAAGTATCCACAATTGGTTCTCAAAAATCTCTAAAAATGTATACCAAACAAGAATGAACTTATCCTAGACAAAAGTAGCTTTATACTAACATTATCTACAGCCTACAGCACACATGGTTGAAAGTCTTTCTCTAAATAACAGATTATTATAAATAAAAATAGCAATGGCATTAGAATCATAAAGTAAATGAAAATTTTATCAAAACTATAGGCGCTAAATGCAATCAAAAGCTATCAACCATTGTTAGTTTTACTTTATCTTACGGTGAATCCGTCTATATATAAGACGGTTATATAACCTTAACTAAATAAATCAGACCTAAATAAGCCAATCACCTCTTAATAACTGTGAAGCGTAACGTCCTCACAGGAACACAACAGCATAGTCAATAAGCATGTGGATCAGGCAGATCCTTGCGGTGTACGGCACACACAGCAGCACGCGACACGCCGCCGCCACATCGGCTGCTCATGCTACCGGCGTCAATCTTGATCAGATCAAAAGACGGCCGCCTGGACCTCTACCTCTAACAAGTTTGCTAAACTTATCAATGTCCTATGATGATTGATTATCAATTTTTTATCAAATCTCTGACCAAATTAGTTCATTAAAAAATATACAATAAGTATATAAGTATGTTATAAATAATGTAGCTGAGTACCTACCTACCAAGTACTTACCTAAGTAACTACGCAATGTTAAACTTTGAAGTACTCTATAAACTAACTATAATGATTACTTTTATATGTTAAAATATAGTGTTTTTAACTAATAAGATGAGTAATATTATTTAATAATTGTAGGTACCTATACTAAGAGTTCAAATAAAACTAGCCAAAATTACATCTTTTTAATTAATATTGTTTCATTATCATGAAAAAATATAGACAAAACAATGTCTCTAAACATCTACCTAGTGAAATGATTTATATCGAAAATGAAACCACGAAATATAATATATGATCAAACGAACTTCTCAAGTGAAGTTCGATCAATATTATATGAGTGGTTTCATTTGAAGATATAAATCACCCTCCCTACCCAAATCCCGAGTTTTGTCAAAAAAGTCAATAAACGACGTAATTTATGCCAGAAAACTATCTCTAAAAAGAATGACAGGCTTGGCGGACGCTGCTAGTGATGGGCGCGTAGAGTGGTAGGGATGGGAGCATGGGTAAATTTCAAATTAATCGAGTAATCGATATCGATTAAATCGATCGACTAATAGTTATTTGTAAGAACGTGCGAATGTTGCCTTGTAGGTGAAAGGACTACCTAGTGAAATGATTTATATCTTCAAATGAAACCACTCATATAATATTGATCGAACTTCACTTGAGAAGTTCGTTTGATCATATATAGGGCATCTCTGCTTACTAAAATTTGTATTTTTATTACTGCAAACTTTTTTGAATTTAAAAATAAGATCGAATTCAATCCGTATCGCGGAAAATAACTCTTGATATAGTGTATTGGGATCATCTGCCTCAAAGCTCAGCAAGGCAAGGCGCATCTGAAGACTATGATAAAATCTTTCCATACGACTTTGGTTCATTGGCCTATAAACTAACGAGTTTTCTTTTTCTTGTTCAACTGTGTACAATAAAACATTTAGACCCTTATGATCTGACCTTAAAGAAGTTAACAATGTTTTTTTGAAGTAATTACCGTTCATTGCTATGTTATCTAAACAAGTTGCAGACGTACCCGCTATTCTAGTGGGTTCGTTGAACAAAAACTTAAAATTAAAAGACTGGAATAGGCCTAATAGAGTGGTCCTTTGGGTCGTGTCTGTAAGTAAGTCAACATTGAAATCTCCACAAATTACTACTGTTTTATTTGAACCGCTTACTATACCCAGTACGTCTTCCATTGCAGTTACAAAATTATCGAAATTGGCAGAAATAGGAGGACGATACACACATAGAATTATATAGCGGTCTAGCTCTGCACACGCAACCTCACAGGTGCTTTCAACTGAAAGTTTGACAAAATCCTTTCGCTCTTTAACTTTATTAATATTCCTAGTTAATATAAGGCAACCACCTCCTTGAGAAAGTTTCCTGTTAAATACACTTGTTACTTTAAAATCTAGGAGACTAAAGTTCATTTTGTGTGGTTGTAACCATGTTTCTGTCAGACAAAGAATATCACATTTAAAATCTTCTAGGAACATTTCTATTTCTAAAATTTTGCCAGAGAAGCGATTTATGTTCTGGTGAATTAGACTAAGTGTACAAGGCTGCTTCTCTGTTGTCTGGCTATGGAGTTTAAAGAACTCCTTGTTGGTAAATGTTTGTTAGAATTACTACTAACCGTCAGGTCCTTAACTAAATCTATCGACTTACCCACAATAGTGGTTGGGTCACTTATATTGTACGCTAAAAGGCTAGCAAGATGTCTCCTACAACTAGATTTTAGATATATTTTATCTACGTGTATATAAAAGTTCCTAATGAATTTATTTATGTCAAATAATAATATTTTGTCTCTATGACGAAAAGTCAAATTATACATTAAAATATTTAGGCTATGGATTTTATTATTAAGTTCTACGGAGTTATAATTTGAGAACGGAAAATAACAAATAATAATTTTCCCTGTTCCCATGTCGCAATTTTCTATTTTTAATAATAATGAACTAAAAAAATTTATAATGTCCTTCTTACACGTGTTCGAACTTTCGCCTAGTAAAATAATCTTAGTAACATTTTTTTCCCAATCATTGACTAAAAGTTTATTTGTATAGTAATGTCTCTGTAATGTAAAATCATTGCGAAAGGGAGTAGAATCATTTGACAGAGTAAGGCTTGTTTGGGGGCCTCTCCAGGCGACCATTGTCGTAAGGCAAACATTTGTTCGCCTGAGCAAATAGGTGGGCATCCTGAACTACCTCGCCTCTCACAGTATAGGATAATTTATCGAATAAGGTATCAATAGCAATTAGATTACATGTAGTCTAATTAACTTTCAATAAGTGATATCTTGTATCCTATATTGAATAAAGAATCTTTTATCCCATCCACTCGAAAAGTGACTAGTTTATTACTGTCATTCAATATACAAATCATTATCCCCTCACTGCGTTCGTGAATAAATCCTTGAAACTGTCTCCGCGCTCGGGTTTTAACAGACCACCCTCGTCCATAATACATCACTTTACAGCCTTGTTGAATAAACTAGTATTGTAAGTGGGGGTCTCTGTGGGCGGGCCGGGTTGCAGGACTCGTTCTGCCAGCTGCTGTACATGTACGTGTCGGAGGGCGTGGCGGTGGACGCGGCGGACGCGCGCCGGCGCACCGGGCTCATGGCGAGCGCGGCGCGCGGGCTGCCTGGTGTCGCCGCGCAGATGCTGCAGATCGGTAATGTATAGTACTACATACAGGTCGGACACTCCCTGCCTCCCTCAGCAAGTGCGGCCCGCGTTGACTCGTTGAAGTGACAATGGGCAGGTCATATAGCCCGCAGAACAGATGGTCGCTGGGGCCGAAAAGTTCTCGAGTGGAGACCACGGATCGGCAAGCGCAGCGTAGGACGTCCACCGACCAGATGGACGGATGATCTGCGCAAGGCTGCGGGTCCACGCTGGATGCAGGCCACCTGCGATCGGTACAGATGGAGAGCCTTGAGGGAGGCCTATGTCCAGCAGTGGACGTCCTACGGCTGAAATGATGACTACATACAGGTCGGTCACTCCCTGCCTCCCTCAGCTAGTGCGGCCGCGCTCGGCTCCTCGCAGTGACGCTCAGTACAAGCAGCGCGACTCTCTCACCAGCACAAGCATGGCGCGTGCACGTACACGAGTTTCAGCTGTGCGCGAAGCAACGCGCTTTTTTCTATGAAGTGTCCGTGGTGTGTCTATTCTATAGACATGGACATAAAATATCGTCGCTTATACTTAAACACCGCGGACACGCGAAACCCCTTTGTTTTAAAGCAGTTACTGCTTTTTTTATATCTTGTGAAAAGTAGATAAAATGCTCATTCGCGGTGTTGAAGTATAAGTAACGATATGAAACTTTAGAGTAAAGTTATTCTGCTTTGGGTGCTGTTACAACCCTCGCTTTTTCTAGTGTCAAGTCATAATTCTCTCGCTATGCTCGGGAACTAGAACTCTCTTTGCGCTAGGGTTTTAACCTGAGTGGCCAGGTCATACATACATACATCAATTTCCAACCATGTTATACAATCTACTATTATTGAAAGTCCATGCATTGAGATGATTGAGGATTATTCCCAATGCAAGTTTAGGCAAGAAAATAAAAAACCAACAGACTACAGGAGAAAAAACCTACATTTGTTCTTTTTGTGTTTTTTTGAATTGATTTTACTTTGTAGGATTAAAAGCATTATTTTAAATTGGCCGCAATAAAGCCTCAGCTCTAAGTACTGTAAAGCAGTAAATAGTCGTACTACCAAATAAAAAAAAATAGGTTTCTGATTGAATCAAATTTCCAGGTGCCGATCCATCATTAAAAGACTTATCAGGCAAGACAGCGTACGACTATGCTATAGAAAACGGTCACGAAGAATGCGCGGCCGTGTTGGCGACCCCCGCGGCCCACGGGGCTCCGGCGGGGGCCGCGGGGGCTGCGGGGGACGAGCCGGCCTCCGAGGATGACTTCTTACTCGACGTCTACCACCATTCCTTCTCCGAGGAACTGATTGACCATGACTTAATGCTGGCTTTAGTCAAATATATACACCTCAATCTACCCAAGGGCAGTATTTTGGTGTTTTTACCTGGATATGACGATATAGTGAATTTAAGGGACAAAATTCAAGGCTGTGCCGAAATGAGTGCGGCAAAGTATCAGCTGTTCACGCTTCATAGTAACATGCAGACTCAAGATCAGAAGAAGGTGTTTTTACCGCTGCCCGGCGCGCGGAAAATTATAGTAGCAACCAATATAGCGGAAACATCGGTCACTATCGATGATGTGGTCTACGTGGTGGACTCGTGCCGCGTCAAGGTAAGATTAGATTAGATTTATTGTGCAATAAACTTAGGTTTAATAGATGACTATTTTGGTTAAAGTATAATATTACAAGTACAAAAAATAATTGTGTTAATTTTTATTTTTACTAACTTTGGGTTTAAATTGTGTTTTATTAATAAAATAATAATAAAAGAAATACATTTTTTATTGCACAATTTTTCACGACTTTTGTACAGTCACGGACTAGGAGGCCGTAACAGATTTGTCTATGGTTTCGTCAGCCCTATACTGTATTACCAAAGAACAAGAGCTATTTTGCAATTCAGAAAAACCGGAAGTGTTACGCCGACCGTGTCCGCCACTGTACCAAGCTATACTATCCCCATGCACTTAAAGGTTAAAAAGATAATCTTAACTCAAAAATGTTTACAAAATATAAACATCTTAAAAAAAATTTTTTTAGGAAAAGTACTACGAGTCAGCGGGCGGGGTGTGTTCCCTGCAGTGCGTGTGGGCCTCCCAGGCCGCCCTGGCGCAGCGCGCGGGCCGCGCGGGCCGCACGCAGCCCGGCCGCTGCTGGCACCTGGCCTCGCGCCGCCGCGCCGCCGCGCTCGCCGCCCACGCCGTGCCGGAAATGCTGCGCGTCCCACTGCAGGAGCTATGCCTCCATAGTAAACTTTTAGCCCCCGCTCCAGCACCTATAGCGGACTTCTTAGCCAGAGCATTGCAGCCGCCAGCCTTCTTAGCTGTGCGGTCCGCTGTAGCGTTGCTAAAAACCATCGGCGCGCTAACTCCGAACGAAGATTTGACGGAAATTGGACGTCATCTACTGGACCTAACAGTAGAGCCTAAGCTAGGAAAGATGCTGCTGTACGCCTGTGTTCTAAAGTGCTTGGACCCAGTTTTGACGGTAGTTTGCAGCCTGGCCGGGAGGGAGCCCTTCCAGATCTCGGCTGACCCTGACAGTCGTCGGAGGGCCGGCCAGGCGAGGAAGGAATTGGCGGCGGATAGCTTGTCGGATCATATGGCGCTGTTACGAGCTTTCCAGGTACATTTTACTATCTATTTCTACTTTATACTTACTGTGTTATTAATAAAAAGTTAAAGAGCATTTTAGTTTTTGAATTTAAGTATGTCAGTTTAGAATGGATGTCTCGTATTTACCAGATAAGAAGACCTCTAGTAAAGCTATTTTAAACCTATTGTGTCTTTATGAGTAATACCTTGAGTGTTTATACCCAGTCGGACATACACTAAAGGGGTGATGTGGCTTACCATAATAAACAACTTTCCCAAAGTAAAACGGGTGTCAAAATCTCAAAAACAAAAATCAGCTGTTCCATACATTTGTTCGATCAGGGTGGGATCAAAGGTAAAGTTGTTAGGTATGCTGTGTCGAAACCTATCGTATTTATTACTGCCTTGTTAGAAAGACATAAAAATCTATTGTGGTTTGTTTTTAAAGTAAAAAGTAAAGTTTGTCTCGCTAAAATTCGAGTACGGCTGTGCTGGGTACCTAGCATGACGGAAAATTTGTCGAATTCATCGTATCTATCTGTCAATTTTGTCGATCATCTCCATACATTTTCCCGCATTGAAATATATGTCAAAAGCGATTAAAAGTGACAGTTAGATTCTACAAATAGTCTAATTTTATTTATATTTGCAGCAGTCAAGGAAAGGTTTAATTGGTCTCTGATATTTTTTTTATCCTTCTAGGGCTGGCAAGCGGCTCGCTCGGCGGGTTCGGAGCGCGCATTCTGCTCAAGAAACTCAATCTGCGGCGCCACAATGGAAATGATAGTGGGGCACCGCGCGCAACTGCTCGCGCAACTCCGCGCGCTAGGACTAGTGAAGGCTCGGGGCCCCGGAGACATCAAGGACGTGAACTTGCATTCTGAGAAGTGGCACGTAGTGAAGGCGGTGCTAGTGAGCGGGCTGTACCCCGCCGTGGCGCGCGTGGACCGCGAGGCGGGGGCCCTGCGCACGGGCCGCGAGGTAATATAACACATCTCACTCATAACACATCTCACTCTAAACTCATCACACTCTAAACTCATCACACTCATAACACATCACACTCATAACACATCACACTCATAACACATCACACTCATAACACATCACACTCATACCACATCACACTCATAACACATCACACTTATAACACATCACACTCATAACACATCACACTCATAACACATCACACTCATAACACATCACACTCATAACACATCACACTCATACCACATCACACTCATAACACATCACACTTATAACACATCACACTCATAACACATCACACTCATAACACATCACACTCATAACACATCACACTCATAACACATCACACTCATAACACATCACACTCATAACACATCACACTCATAACACACCACACTCACATGTCACTTTTTTCACGCGACCCCCTAACTAGAAAGAACCTGTATCTAGGGTGCCCGAAACATATGCAGAGACGAACATTACACCCAGACCGGAAACAAACATCGATATTCATCATAACAATGTTCGCCCCGCCCGGGAATCGAACCCAGTTGCACACGCTTCTCAGTCCACATCACTGCTAACTGAGTTACAAACATCATGCTGTCTCGCTCAGACATCCATTCTGAGCGAGGACGCATGAGCCTGTCATGGTTTTATAAATGTTTTCTTTATGTGCGCGAGTTATACCAATGAGATACACATTTTTTTCTATTAAGAAAGTGTTTTTATATATTACATCTAATCTAAATTGTATAGGTGCGCGTGGCCTTCCATCCAGCCTCCACACTACACGCGGCCCCTGGAGGCCCCGGGGGTCCCGCGGGGGCCAAGGGGGTTATCAAAACACTGCCTTCGGACTGGCTCGTCTTCGAAGAAATCTCCCGCGCGGGCCGGATTTGTTTCATCCGCTGCAACACAGTAGTGACCCCTTTAGCTGTAGCTTTGTTCGGGGGCCCCTTAAGACTGCCTCCGGGGGCCCTAACTCAACGAGCAAACCCCCCAGGACTGTCCAGCGACTCGGATAGTGAGGCAGACGAAAATGACTCGGCCCCCGATACAGCAGTTTTAACTTTAGACGACTGGATGCAGTTCACAGCCGACGCCGCGGACGCTATCAACATTTACTATCTAAGGCAGAAACTTAGCGCCCTAATCATACGTCGAATGTCGAATCCAGCCAAACCAATGACGCCGTTGGACGAGCAGATTCTCAACGCAGTAGTTCACGTGTTAGGAGCTGAGGAGAAGAACGTGGGGTTACACCAACCGGCCGGTATCGGTCAAAGGCCAAAACCGATGACGGTCGACTCGCCCAGTTGGAGGATGAGAATGGATGAGGAACAGTTTCAAACTAACAATCAAAGACACTATCAGTATAATCAACAGGATTTTCAACAGCAGTATTACCAGCCGTATGGGTATAGGAACGGGCAGATGAGGGGTGGTTGGAGGGGAGATGGTGCTGGGTCGAGTGGCCCAAGAAGTCCCATGTCCCCAAATGGGCAGACCTTGCTAGCTAATATAGAGAAGTATGGCGAGAGTGGGGATGGTTCGAGGTACTTTGTGGTGAGAGTGGAAGACCCTTTTGGGTTAGAATCGGTTTTGAACGGAACGCCCGCGCCTTTAGCTCCGCCTACGGCCAAAAAGCTGCAGAAGATAATACAGGTTAGTTCTTTAGGTTTATTTTGTTAGTTTTAGGGGTCAGGGGTTTTGCCTTTCAATTTTTAACTATCTGACTTGGCAAACTTCGTATGTACTTCGATATAAGTTTCAACAATATGTGCCCTTCTGAATATTGGACGGCGCAACTCTTTCGGTTTTTCTGTATCGCAAAATAGCTTTTGTTCTTTGGTATTACAGTCTAGCCTAACGAGACCATAGACTAATCTGTTACGCCGCCCTAGACCTCCACTGTTCTATATGCTAACAAAATAATATAATAAATGTGATCCACACAAATCTTGCAAATTATTAACAGCACCCGAAGCGCAAAAGCAAACCAACGTTGTATACTCTACTTACTTTTCATTCCATTGAAAGTTGATCAAATTGAGTAAAGTTATAAAACTTACCTCCTGGGGATCAATTCTCGTAACAGAATACGATGGCCTCGTAATAATATTGTGTTGTGATCGATTTTTTAACCACATCTGTTTTCATAGTGATTACGAGTTTATCATTTAAGTTACGAATCTTAACCCCCACCACCTTGTTTCCTATAACCCCAGGAGGGGGGTCGCGCGGTGGCGTTCTTCTCGTGCGAGCGCGGCGCCAAGTTCCTGGGAGTTGGGAGTCTGGAGCCTTCAGGGACTGTGGACTGGATCAGCAAGAACCAGCTGCAGTTTCATCACGTTCGGTGAGGTTTTGACTAATGGTATAGAATCGAGTGCTTATCCGGCTCGAAGGACCATGTTCGATAACTTGACTTAATTCAACTGTAATTTGGCAGCGAACTTGTTAACATGGTGGTTTATTGGTAACTGAAATATGACACGTTTTATGAAAGGGTGACACACACAACATATATACTCAACTACTGTACATAGCAAAAAAGGGAACTAATTAGGTAATGATAATTAAACTGCCGAATCTTCGACCCTCTTGGCCTATTATTGGTATGGTCAATTTATAGGCTAAATAAAATTATTTTTGGATTGGATTTTTTATTTATTCTACAACATTGTTTTTTTTTTTTTAATTACCGCAAAAAAATATGCCTAGAATTTAATTGGACCATGCCAATAATGGGACAGTTTGCATTGCAAACATTGAGAGGGGTTTTCACCGTAATCTTCACGCTTGGAAGGCGGATTGCAGATTGCAGTACGGCTCTTTAACATTTTTAACGAAAGACGCTGCTGCCCGACCTTTAATCCCTTAGTCGCCTTTTACGGCATTTAAATTTAAATAATAATTAGATGTATGGCCACAACTGCGATATAATTATCTATTTTAAACCTATTTTGATGATAATGATATAATGTTTAATATTTCCTTAATCCCAGGAACATAACGAACAGCCTAACGAATACCCGCGTGTCGTCGGCCCGCGATGGACAGGAAATCTGTTCAGCATCAGCTCGAGCACTACTAGCCGCCATGGAAGCTCCTACCACGCGCCGCCGAGGCCCGGTACTCGGACCCCCACATGTCCCCACAATGGCGCCCCACGGGCCCCCACACGGCGTGCCACGGGCCGTCATCAAGCACGACCAGTAGTTTAGTTCCTAAGTATGTATAAGCTATGGTAAGTAGAATGAGTCGTCTCTTTCTCGCGAAGGGGTTTCGCTCTTTGGATTTGGCATACCATAAAAGATGATGTTGCTATGGTAAAATATGTCGAATTTCTGATTTAAATTTTGGCAGCTAATATTTTTTATTACAAACTTTTAGAAACACTTTAAATTGTTTAAACTGACTTTAACAGAAGGGTTAGAAAAATATAGGTAAAACTAGTAAAAATATAGGTAAAACTTTTTGATGGTGTGTATTGACTATGATCGAATTTGTGCACATGGTTGATTTCGACCAAAAAAACTGTTAAACAACTACATTTTAAATGTAAAAAATGCATAACATGGCCATATTTTTTTGTCCAGTATTATATTACGCCGTTACAACTCGTGTAAAGTGGTAATTTAAGCAAACTGTAGATACATTAAGCACGTAGGTACTTAATTTAATTATGTAGTACGTAATTTCTTATCTCACCGTTATAGTACAGTGGCGATCTAGGAGGTCATAACAGATTCAGCCCTAGACTGTATTGCCAAGGAACAAGATCTATTTTGCTATACAGAAAAACCGGAAGTGTTACGGCGATCTAGACCGCCACTGCACGTCCCGTGGCTATAATACAATATAGCAGTTCGGTTCGGCTGTACTTACATGTTTGCGTACAGAGCATTTATGAAAGTCGACGTCACAGGACGATCGATATATATTACCAATTTTGTATATTTTTTTTCCATGCTGCAAAACGCACAACGCCCAATACGTTTTTTTATGTAAAATTAGTGAGCGGAATTACATAGAAATGCAATATTGAGAGGGAAGCATGCATGTCTTGTTGACATGTCGTCTATTGCAGTGCCATTACTGTTTTTTTTTATATATATTTTAGAAAGTTGCGCTTGATTTGAAACATTTAAGACTAAATGGATGTTTATCTATTGCAAACAACGCTCGAACTATGTAATTACTTATAGTTAAAATTAAAGTATATTTTGTTGTTAGTTTGTTGTGTATTAATTAAAATTTAATAGGTTAATTTAAACAATGAACTTAGTAATATTAATTTAATTGTTGTAAAAATAAAGTTTTTATTTTGTAGAGTTTTCTAAAAATGGCAGAGTTGAAAATTTTTACGAGAGCAAATGAACATCTATATTTACACATATTACCTTTTAAGTACAACCTCATATTTGTTTGTTTTTGTAACGCGATGTCCTAATGTTGTGTTTTAGTACATTACTTGCATGTTGGACTGAACTTTATTTTAGCAATATTTTATGACACCAGAAGAAGTAAAAAAGTAAAGTAAAAAATGATTTATTCAATACAGGATACAAGATATCGCTTATTGAAAGTCAATTAGACTAATCTAATTAATATTGATACCTTATTTCGTAAAGTATCCTATACTGATAGAGGCGAGGTAGTTCAGGGTGCCCACTAATTGGCTCAGGCAAACAATGTTTGCCTTGCCTTACGACAATGGTCGCCTGGAGACGCCCCCAAACGAGCCCTCCTCTGTCAAATGATTCTACTCCCTTTCGCAATGATTTTACAGCGTAGAGAAGAAAGGGGTAACAAACTCTACTTTACAATTTTTCCTTTTTTTTTTTTTTTTTTGTTCTTATATATGTGACATTACAATTCAATTTACAATACAAAGAACATAAATTAATAAGATTTAAAGTACATACATGAAATAATGAATATATCGTGCAGAGCTAGACTACTTCCATGCGTCTTTGTCGTTTTCATAATCATCAACATTGTAATAAGCTTTCTTAATCAAACCTTTTTTGATACGAGTTTTAAACTCATTATCATTCAGGATCAAAATCTCTTCTGGGATCTTGTTATAAAATCTTACTTCGTTTCCTATAAAGCATTTGTTTGTCCGTTTTAGTCTGTTCTGTGGAATACTTAGTTTGTTTTTGCTACGCGTTCTAAGGTCTTTAATTTTATCACATTTTTTATCAAACATATGTAAGTTTTTACGAGTATACATAATAATTTCAAAGACGTACTGGGACGGAAGCGTCAAAATATCAATTTCTTTGAATTTTTGTCTGAGGGACTCGCGAGCTTTAAGCTGATAAATGTTTCTAATTGCGCGTTTTTGTAGTATAAAAATGACGTTAATATCTGCAGCTCTTCCCCATAGAAGCAAGCCATAGGTCATTAAGCTATGAAAGTAACTGAAATACACAAGTCTCGCGGTAGACACATCAGTTAATTTTCTGATTTTCCAGATTGCATACGCAGCCGAACTGAGCCTTGCCGCAAGATTTGAGATATGGGGGCCCCACTGAAGTTTCGAATCTAGAGTGATACCAAGGAATACAGTTTGATTTACCAGATTAAGCTTGTTATTGTCCAAATGTATGTCTGTATCATAAGCAGTCACATTTGGCAAGGAAAACTTAATGCAATTAGTTTTCTTTGCGTTCAAAAGTAAATTATTAGAAGTAAACCATTGAGAAATCTCCACTAATGTTTTGTTTATATCTAAGTTGAGGGAGTCACCTCGTTTAACTTTAAATGTTAAAGAGGTGTCGTCCGCAAAGAGGACAACATCAGTAAGTTTATCTAACATGTAAGGGAGATCATTTATGTAGACTAGGAACAGGAAAGGCCCCAATATCGATCCCTGAGGTACACCAATCTTGATAGGACAACCTGCAGACACCGCACCACCCACGTCCACTCGTTGGTCGCGATCAGTAAGATAAGAGGCAAGTAGATCAAGTGATTTATCAATTAAGCCATAGTGCTGTAATTTAAGTAGCAAAGTCTCATGATCAACGCAGTCAAAAGCCTTCGAGAGGTCACAGAAAACCCCAATAGCATCGTGAGAATCCTCCCAGGCTCCATAGACATCGCTGATGAGTTTGTGACCTGCGTCTAAGGTAGACCGCCCTTTCCTAAAACCAAATTGATTTTTGTGTAGGAAGTTATTGACTGAGAAGTGAGACGCTAATTGTGCAAGAATAAGTTTTTCAAATATTTTACTTAAGGCTGGAAGAACCGCGATTGGTCTATAATCAGTGGGGTTTTCGGTATTTCCAGATTTAAAAATTGGAATGATTTTGCTGTACTTCAATAAATTTGGAAAAATGCCTTTTTCGATACAAGAGTTAAAAATTAATGCTAGATGAGGCGCTATTAGTGTTATAACAGGTTGAAGTACTTTAATTGATATCCCCCATAAGTCTTCTGTCTTTTTTAAATTGAGTTCCTTAAATATCTTAAGAGTTCAATAAAGTTTGAATTATTTACGAAAATATGATATTTATTTTTATTAACTTAAATCTATTTAAAACGTAAGAAATACAAGAATATTCTTAAATATTAATGATGATATCTAATGAATTTAAACACTTTACATGGTTTGCGTCCACAGGACGGTGCAAATCAACAGAGTTTTCAGACTTTTAGAGATAACAGTACATACTTTACTTTATGTAGAGTCATCTAGCATTAATTCCTAGTTATCTCGTTTATGGTCGAATGCAGCCCGTATGTTTTGAGACATCCACATAGACTAATCATTCGACTTACGATGTTGCTAGAATAGCTTTTAACAAGCATACTCTTCGAAATTTGAAGGTATTAATTGAATTTAAAATTCGAGATGAAACCTTCTATGAAGCATCGATGGCGCAAGAATAACCTGGAATACTTTAGGAACTGCAGATCTAGAGACAGTCGTGGTCGCAACCCACGAACCCTTCATCTGTGGCTGCGTGGCGTTGTTGCGTCTCTTTCTTATTCAAGTGAATTTGAAGTCTCATTCCCACACTTGGTTTGTCGTGTGAATAGTACAGTGGCGGACACGGTCAGCGTAACACTTCCGGTTTTCTTTATTGCAAAATAGCTCTTGTTCTTTGGTAATACAGTCTAGGGCTGACGAAACCATAGACAAATCTGTTACGGCCTCCCAGTCCGCTACTGTATATCTAGTAACTAAGTGGCGCCCTGCGCGGCCCGGCGCTCCCCGGCCGCGCGCAGCTCCCGCGCCGTCAGTTGATCGTGAGTTAGAAGCGCGACGCCCAGCTGGTCCTCGCGGGAGAACGGCTGCGCCATCTGCCGGAGCCAGCGCTTGCAGATCTGTGAGGAAACGGTGCAAGTACAAAATACACTACTTATTGATACATTTTTTTTACGGCTTATTGCAGTCTTACAATAGACAAAAAACTAACAGTGTTATTCATAAAGATACAGTAGATTTTAGGTAGCTTTACTGGAGGTCTACTTCTCTGGCTTGTTGTATGGTAAATACGTCTACACATCCAGTCTAAATTGACATACGTCAAATAAATAAAATGCTCTAACTTTTTATGAATAACAGGGTAAGGGTTTATCTTCTGCTAGCCGACCCAGCAAACATAGTAGCACCTTACAATAAAAATTCACATTTCTTCATTATCAATTATAGCCTCTCTATTATGTAATCTAATTCCGTTCAATCTAATAATCCATACAAATTATCACATATTTATTTTGATACTTTTCACAGAACTGTATGTTAGCAACTTGTAAGGGAACTCCCGAGAGTAAATATTGCAGTAAGAAATAAATTGATAATTACATTGATTGATAAAAAATATTTGAAATTATGATTTATCTATATAGGCAATGATGCTTGTACAAGAAGGTATTTATTGGTTTACAATTAAATTTATATAATGTATGTTAGAATGCCTGCACAGCTTCTTCGGTGCTCAGGTCGCAGAGTGAGTCGCGCAGGTGTTCCTGTATCCAGCGCTATATATATAGTAGATGGGAGAGTACCTGCACAGCCTCCTCGGTGCTCAGGTCGCAGAGTGAGTCGCGCAGGTGTTCCTGTATCCAGCGCTATATATATAGTAGATGGGAGAGTACCTGCACAGCCTCCTCGGTGCTCAGGTCGCAGAGTGAGTCGCGCAGGTGTTCCTGTATCCAGCGCTATATATATAGTAGATGGGAGAGTACCTGCACAGCCTCCTCGGTGCTCAGGTCGCAGAGTGAGTCGCGCAGGTGTTCCTGTATCCAGCGCTATATATATAGTAGATGGGAGAGTACCTGCACAGCCTCCTCGGTGCTCAGGTCGCAGAGTGAGTCGCGCAGGTGTTCCTGTATCCAGCGCTATATATATAGTAGATGGGAGAGTACCTGCACAGCCTCCTCGGTGCTCAGGTCGCAGAGTGAGTCGCGCAGGTGTTCCTGTATCCAGCGCTATATATATAGTAGATGGGAGAGTACCTGCACAGCCTCCTCGGTGCTCAGGTCGCAGAGGGAGTCGCGCAGGTGTTCCTGTATCCAGCGCTATATATATTGTAGATGGGAGAGTACCTGCACAGCCTCCTCGGTGCTCAGGTCGCAGAGTGAGTCGCGCAGGTGTTCCTGTATCCAGCGCTATATATATAGTAGATGGGAGAGTACCTGCACAGCCTCCTCGGTGCTCAGGTCGCAGAGTGAGTCGCGCAGGTGTTCCTGTATCCAGCGCTATATATATAGTAGATGGGAGAGTACCTGCACAGCCTCCTCGGTGCTCAGGTCGCAGAGTGAGTCGCGCAGGTGTTCCTGTATCCAGCGCTATATATATAGTAGATGGGAGAGTACCTGCACAGCCTCCTCGGTGCTCAGGTCGCAGAGTGAGTCGCGCAGGTGTTCCTGTATCCAGCGCTATATATATAGTAGATGGGAGAGTACCTGCACAGCCTCCTCGGTGCTCAGGTCGCAGAGTGAGTCGCGCAGGTGTTCCTGTATCCAGCGCTATATATATAGTAGATGGGAGAGTACCTGCACAGCCTCCTCGGTGCTCAGGTCGCAGAGTGAGTCGCGCAGGTGTTCCTGTATCCAGCGCTATATATATAGTAGATGGGAGAGTACCTGCACAGCCTCCTCGGTGCTCAGGTCGCAGAGTGAGTCGCGCAGGTGTTCCTGTATCCAGCGCTATATATATAGTAGATGGGAGAGTACCTGCACAGCCTCCTCGGTGCTCAGGTCGCAGAGTGAGTCGCGCAGGTGTTCCTGTATCCAGCGCTATATATATAGTAGATGGGAGAGTACCTGCACAGCCTCCTCGGTGCTCAGGTCGCAGAGTGAGTCGCGCAGGTGTTCCTGTATCCAGCGCTATATATATATATATAGTAGATGGGAGAGTACCTGCACAGCCTCCTCGGTGCTCAGGTCGCAGAGTGAGTCGCGCAGGTGTTCCTGTATCCAGCGCTATATATATAGTAGATGGGAGAGTACCTGCACAGCCTTCTCGGTGCTCAGGTCGCAGAGTGAGTCGCGCAGGTGTTCCTTTATCCAGCGCTATATATCGATCATGGAAATGCCAATTGTCGTAAGGGACATTTTTCGAAATTTCGTTTTTGATGCCATTATACTCAGTTTTTCACGCTCTATCGAATGGTATATTTGAAACCTCTCTAGCTTCCAAAAAATGTCCCTTACGACCTGACTTTTTTTGGGCCTAGCTCAGAAATTTATTAAAAAAAAAGCTTTATGGAACATTTAATTTTTCCACATTGGCGTAAGGGCCAATAAATTAAAATATTATTGATGATTTTTATACGGTTTTGTCAATATTGTCCTTTACGACGTAAAAAAAAAGTTGCAGTATCTAAAACTCAAGGTCGTAAGGGTCGTAACTTAATCTTATGTTTATTAAAAACTCCGATTTTAATTATTATTTTATATGAATTTGTTTAAAAATTATGTTTTAAAAGTACCCATTTGTTGATCTATTTAATCGGCCAATCAAAATATAACTATCTCTGAGTGGGTACGACGTCAAATGTCAATTCGCGTTGATTTCTAGCTTTAAAGTTTATTGTATTCCTTAATCTTAACGTAACGGCGGGTTTTAATTTGACTCTATAGTAAAAGATAACAACTGACGAACTTACCATTTCTGTTGATGCCTAGTTCATTCCTGTCCCGAGACTTAAAGACTTACTTGAGTGCACAGCGGCTGCGGTGAACAGTTTAAGGGATCTAATATAACTCTTTTTGAACCCAGTCCTCAGCAGCCTTCGAGCTCTGATCCTGTAGTCCAGCTGACATAGTGGCGTTTTTTAACAAACACTTCCATATACCAATAGGCACCGCTGAAGAGATTGCAGTACTACCCAGCTTCAAAGGCTTTCCCATAGTTCACAAATGCCAGGCAAAGAGGCAGATTATACTTTTCCGTCTTTTATATTACCTGCCTTAAAGCATGTATGTGGTACTTTGCCTTTACGAGAAATAGCTAATTAGAAGGGCGAAGACGTCAAACCTGCGCGCAAAACGATTCTTGATGACTCTCAAAAACAATTTATAAAGGTGGCTTAGATGTAGGCTCTTCAGCTGGTTTTATGGCCTTTTCTGAAGAACAATACTACCGAACTTCTGTTGCACGCTTCTGGCGCTATCCCATCGCTGATATCAGAATTGAACCGTTTCGCATTTAAATCCCCTATGTCAACTGTGACGCAAATTTTTGAGCAATGCATAATCACGGGATACATAATCTCCACATTTTCGTTGGACTGTATCGATGTGGGAGCGCATACTTGTATAACTTTTAACAAATACTGCTAAATTCATAGACGTACAAGACACGCTACCCTTGCCGTCATAATATCGGTATTTACAACGCTTTGAAGGCAATTGTTCACTATGCACCCGAAACCTCCCTGGGATTGTGGTTCTCCCTCCTCAACAATAATGTTTTACCATATCGAACTCAATTCCTGCTTAAGCTTCGTTGGCCCGGGATCAACGATAGTTAGTACACACACCCTGCCCCACCTTTTCCTGACCTCTACAAAAGCGCAAACTAGGCCAAAACGGTAATTTTAGCCATGATCATATGAGTGGGTTTGCCATAATTGTCACACTTGGCAGGCAGGTTGGAAATCGCAGTATGGCTGTTGTACTAAGCTGTTGTAGGATCATCGATGGACGCTACGTGCTTCGATTTTTTCCTATAGTCACCTTAGCCATATACATGGAAGATTGGGTGCTGGTATCCTATTCATACTATACGTTACATACCAACCATAACAAAAAAGCTTTTTAATGTAAGTCTTGTAGTTTTTTTTAATTGGTCTTACTGAAGTTTTTATTCCTATACACCATGTTAAAAGCTAAATTACTTTAAACTTGGGCTATAAACGAATTACTACCTACCTATCTTCATTAAAGTGTTGATTTTTATTGTAGACATTGAAGATTAATAATTTATTTTCTTTTAAATCTTACGAGGGCGCTATTGGAGTTCCTAGGTATTTGCTATTTTATAAAAATTATGCACTTAATACATTTTTTTTTTTACAATTAATATTTAAACTTTAATGTTTTGTACTTCATATTTGAGAAATTTTATCATTTTGTTTCACAAGGGTAACCAAACAATAACATTTTAACACTATAGACATAATTAAATATATTTTTTTTAGTTTCATCACTACTAATAACAACACACTTGTTGGTATTTTAATTCCCTTACGCCCCTCAAATTTTACATAGTAACTTAAAAATTAAATATTATAATAGACATACGACTACATTGGAAAAACACATATGGGACTTACAGCCAATTATTTTATAAAGTTAAATAAACTGTATAGGCCGTAAGGGAAAAAGTTGAAAAAAAGGTCAGCGTAAGGGACAATGTTGCTAAAATGGGTAGGGCGTAAGGGACAAAATCTTCTAAACCATTAGTTGTAGCGTATCCAAACTAAAATAATTAAAAAGATCTTCAAAAATTAGCACTGGTCTTCTTTTAATTGATCGCTGTAAATCAAGGCAATCAAAAGTTACAAAAGGATTTGTAAAAAAAATTTCGTTTTTTGGCTCTCCTGAAAAGTCGTGCTTTGTCCCTTACGACAATTGGCATTTCCATGATCGATATATATATATATATAGTAGATGGGAGAGTACCTGCACAGCCTCCTCGGTGCTCAGGTCGCAGAGTGAGTCGCGCAGGTGTTCCTGTATCCAGCGCTATATATATAGTAGATGGGAGAGTACCTGCACAGCCTCCTCGGTGCTCAGGTCGCAGAGTGAGTCGCGCAGGTGTTCCTGTATCCAGCGCTATATATATAGTAGATGGGAGAGTACCTGCACAGCCTCCTCGGTGCTCAGGTCGCAGAGTGAGTCGCGCAGGTGTTCCTGTATCCAGCGCTATATATATATATATAGTAGATGGGAGAGTACCTGCACAGCCTCCTCGGTGCTCAGGTCGCAGAGTGAGTCGCGCAGGTGTTCCTGTATCCAGCGCTATATATATATATATAGTAGATGGGAGAGTACCTGCACAGCCTCCTCGGTGCTCAGGTCGCAGAGTGAGTCGCGCAGGTGTTCCTGTATCCAGCGCTATATATATAGTAGATGGGAGAGTACCTGCACAGCCTCCTCGGTGCTCAGGTCGCAGAGTGAGTCGCGCAGGTGTTCCTTTATCCAGCGCTATATATATATATATATATATATATATATATATATATATAGTAGATGGGAGAGTACCTGCACAGCCTCCTCGGTGCTCAGGTCGCAGAGTGAGTCGCGCAGGTGTTCCTGTATCCAGCGCTATATATATAGTAGATGGGAGAGTACCTGCACAGCCTCCTCGGTGCTCAGGTCGCAGAGTGAGTCGCGCAGGTGTTCCTGTATCCAGCGCTATATATATAGTAGATGGGAGAGTACCTGCACAGCCTCCTCGGTGCTCAGGTCGCAGAGTGAGTCGCGCAGGTGTTCCTGTATCCAGCGCTATATATATAGTAGATGGGAGAGTACCTGCACAGCTTCCTCGGTGCTCAGGTCGCAGAGTGAGTCGCGCAGGTGTTCCTGTATCCAGCGCTATATATATAGTAGATGGGAGAGTACCTGCACAGCCTCCTCGGTGCTCAGGTCGCAGAGTGAGTCGCGCAGGTGTTCCTGTATCCAGCGCTATATATATAGTAGATGGGAGAGTACCTGCACAGCCTCCTCGGTGCTCAGGTCGCAGAGTGAGTCGCGCAGGTGTTCCTGTATCCAGCGCTATATATATAGTAGATGGGAGAGTACCTGCACAGCCTCCTCGGTGCTCAGGTCGCAGAGGGAGTCGCGCAGGTGTTCCTGTATCCAGCGCTATATATATAGTAGATGGGAGAGTACCTGCACAGCCTCCTCGGTGCTCAGGTCGCAGAGTGAGTCGCGCAGGTGTTCCTGTATCCAGCGCTATATATATAGTAGATGGGAGAGTACCTGCACAGCCTCCTCGGTGCTCAGGTCGCAGAGTGAGTCGCGCAGGTGTTCCTGTATCCAGCGCTATATATATAGTAGATGGGAGAGTACCTGCACAGCCTCCTCGGTGCTCAGGTCGCAGAGTGAGTCGCGCAGGTGTTCCTGTATCCAGCGCTATATATATAGTAGATGGGAGAGTACCTGCACAGCCTCCTCGGTGCTCAGGTCGCAGAGTGAGTCGCGCAGGTGTTCCTGTATCCAGCGCTATATATATAGTAGATGGGAGAGTACCTGCACAGCCTCCTCGGTGCTCAGGTCGCAGAGTGAGTCGCGCAGGTGTTCCTGTATCCAGCGCTATATATATAGTAGATGGGAGAGTACCTGCACAGCCTCCTCGGTGCTCAGGTCGCAGAGTGAGTCGCGCAGGTGTTCCTGTATCCAGCGCTATATATATAGTAGATGGGAGAGTACCTGCACAGCCTCCTCGGTGCTCAGGTCGCAGAGTGAGTCGCGCAGGTGTTCCTGTATCCAGCGCTATATATATAGTAGATGGGAGAGTACCTGCACAGCCTCCTCGGTGCTCAGGTCGCAGAGTGAGTCGCGCAGGTGTTCCTGTATCCAGCGCTATATATATAGTAGATGGGAGAGTACCTGCACAGCCTCCTCGGTGCTCAGGTCGCAGAGTGAGTCGCGCAGGTGTTCCTGTATCCAGCGCTATATATATAGTAGATGGGAGAGTACCTGCACAGCCTCCTCGGTGCTCAGGTCGCAGAGTGAGTCGCGCAGGTGTTCCTGTATCCAGCGCGGCAGCTTGCTGCGCTTGTCTGCTCTACTGAAACGCTTGTCCGCGAACACCATTATGCCATAGTCCGTCTTGCCTCTGGTAAAGTTAGTAAAGTAAAGTTAAAAATGTAAATTCAATATAGGATACATGATATCGCTTATTGAAAGTCAATTAGATTGATTTATTTAATATTGATACCTTATTTCGTAAAGTATCTTATACTGCTAGAGGCGAGTTAGTTCAGGGTGCCCACCAATTGGCTCAGCCAAACAAATGTTTGCCTTGCCTTACGACAATGGTCGCCTGGAGACGCCCTCAAACGAGCCCTCCTTTGTCAAATGATTTAACTCCCTTTCGCAATGATTTTACAGCGTAAAGAAGAAAGGGGTAACAAACTCTACTTTACAATTTATCTCTCTCTTTTTCTTTGTTCTTTTATGACATTACAATTCAATTTACAATACAAAGAACATAAATTAATAAGATTTAAGTTACATACATGAAATAATGAAAATATCGTGCAGAGCTAGACTACTTCCATGCGTCTTTGTCGTTTTCATAATCATCAACATTGTAATAAGCTTTCTTAATGAAAACTTTTTTGATACGAGTTTTAAACTCATTATCATTTAGGATCAAAATCTCTTCTGGGATCTTGTTAAATAATCTTACTTCGTTTCCTATGAAGCATTTGTTTGTCCGTTTTAGTCTTAATACATGATGTTCAAATACATAGTCATAGTCAGTGTTTTTGTTATAGTTGATAGTGTCAATGACCCATGTAGTTTTAGAAAAGTTTTTAGGTGAGCTTAACCTTTTCGGCGCCGCAGGAAATAAACGAAGGTTGCTCCCCCACGCCAAGGCATTTTACCTTCAAAAACATTAGTGATTGCAAAATTCAATCGACACACAAAATCAACCAAAATTTTTATGTGAGATAAATAAACAATGGAGTGATTAATATACGAAAAGCTAAACATTTTCCCGTTTTTTAAACTTTTGTAATGCTAGAACCCAATTAGAATTTGCTTTTATGGAGTTTTGTCTGATTACTTTCAACTGAATTATATAACAAACTAAAGCGGTGGCACGTCACTAACTACTTCATATCAAGTACTCGGCGCTGGAGAGACACAAAAACTGCGAAGTTCGATCTCGTTAAAGGGTTGTTAATCACAGATAACACAGATAATCGATAGTTTTTTTGTACTATATTTTTTTATCTTTTATTTAATCGTATTTAAATCTTTAAAATTATGCAACGGATTTCGATGCGGTTTTTTTTTTAATAGATAGAGTGATTCAAGAGGAAGGTTTATAAGTTTAATACGTGCACAAGATAGTTATAGGTTAGGCGGTGCGAAGTTCGCCGGGTGGACTAGTTTTTAATAAAACGATTTATGTACCAATCAAAATAATCTCACTCAAGTAACTTAATAATTTTAAGTTCAGAGTCACATGTCATGTGATGCATTTCTCGTTACAGTTTAAGGCACCATTTTTGTCATGAGCGTGGCGGGATATTTTATTGAATCATACCTGGATAATGGGCATGGAAACACACCTCAATTTATACTCCAAAAGCTATAGTTGTTAGTTAAAAAAACGTATAGTATTAGTGTTATAAAGCTTATAATTTGAAAAAACCAATAGCCGTCAAGCTTTATTAAATTGAGTTGTATTGGGACTTTGGGACATGTAAGTTGTTGGGTAAATTTGTCTAACACTCGTAACAACAAAATAATGTTCCCTTGGTGTTTTCGCCACCATTAAAAAACGCTCCGCTTTTGCGTTTGCAGGGGCCTTACATTATGGAGACAATATAAATGGGGCGGACGGAGCCTATAGTGTCGCGAGCGCATCGGTCTTTATCGTGCCCCTCCAGAGGGATCTAGGCTTCGCACCGACCGCACGCGCGATCTTTCTATTTTTGTATAAATACGTAATTAATTCTGGATAAAAAAATAGATAGTAAGTACCTACCTTTACTTAGTTTTCTTTTGGCAAATAATATTTTTTTTTTATTATTGTCTTTCGTCCTCAAATACAAATATGTACAAAATTAAAACTATGCTTTCTATAAATTTAAAATCTAAAAATTAATATAATTTATAATTGTAGCTGTTCGTCCCTCGACCATTGCCATAAATCAATCATAGATAACATCGTATCCAAAACGTCATTATAAAGAACTATGTAAAATCAAAGGTAGTTTTAATTTTGAGGACATAAATAACATTTAAATTAAAAATTACAAATAATTGTAAAATACTATAAAGTCTCTTTTTACAACCTCTACACTTCATCAAAGAGATTTTTTAATTTTCATCAGGAATTTTCTTAAGTATCTCAATTTACATACGTAAACAAATATATGTTGTAGAGTTTTTTTTAATGAACTTTTAACTAGTTCAAAAAAAACAACTTATGAGGTAAGGTCCCAATAGTTCTCTGCAAATCTGTATTCCAGTAGTAGAAGCCGTGGGAAAGAATAATTTTTAAGGTAAACAAAGTCATAAATCACATTTTTGTAAAGGGTTTTTTGCAGAGTATTCTTACTTGGAATCGACGCTTTTGTTTTAGCATAAACGCATAGGCGGGGTGCCTATCCAACATACCTTACACACAAAGACAACATAATGCGACATCTATTTGTCTCTGAGCACTGCTACCTAAAGCTTTAGCAAACAAATCAAACCCATTTATGGAATTAATTGCCAATATTTTTTTTTTAGATTTGCTGGGTATTTCCTATTACTTTGTGAATACCGTTCAAAATGTTGAAAGCTTTTTTTAAAAGACGTGATTTTGTTCTATAGTATAATATTCAATTCTATGGTGTCTATTTAAGCGTTTACCCAGCTATGTATGGATGTTTGTAAAAAATCTGTGATGACCATTTGTAGATCTAAGTGTACACGTTTCGAAGTAAACGTAGTATTAGTAGGTAGGTACTTTTACGACCAAATCCAAACTGACCTAATTCAATTCAACAATATTTTATTAGTTTCTAATTAGAACCATTGGAAAATGCGCAGCGCAATTCATCTGTAGATGTACTTTCACTATTTTTTACGCTGAGCGTACCAACAGTCTAGACACAATGTACCAAAATGTCCACTCTTTAGCACAGCACTAAAAAACTTGTCTTGCGTATGTGACGTCACAGCAGCACTTCACCTCAAGTGCTTGGCGTACGGGATATATCAAACAACTGATGAACGGGTTGCTACGCTAGAGCCGCCCGCCTACCTTATTAATTGTTGTCGACATTTTCAAAGGCGAGGATTTGTAATGTCTACAATAAAGGAATCAATAGTAAATTCTAATATAAATTATATTATTCCAGTCCGCACTATGCGTACACGTTATGAGATGGTTGAAAAAGTGTATAGTTATAATAATTTAAAAATTATATTTGTTAGGAATCATCGAAAATTCCGAGTAATGTCACAACACTAGACCACTTCCAGTAAAGTACTTGGCGTGGGAGAGCACACTATTTTTCATTTGAAAGTTTCTTAAAGTTTATCGTCTTATTATTCTAAGTTTATTAACTTTTCACAAAATCTGATAACATGAATTACTTCATAGAAGCTTCAAGAACAGTATCCAATTGGATTTTTCTCTTTAGAACATATAGTTGGGTCATAAAATGTAAAAATGTAAGCTACTTCCAGAGAAGTGCTTGGCGTGGTGGGAGAACTTTGTGACTACTTCATATCAAGTGCTTGGCGGTTAAAAGGTTAATCCCTCCTTTATTTCCGACATTGCAGAATTTTCCTATTTGGAGAAACCAAAATAAATTTTACACAATAACAGTGAAACTTCAAGATAGTAGATAGCATGCGCATATACCAATGAAAAGTTACATAAAATTACATAAATAGTTCTATCTCACTTACCTCAACGCGCGGCCGACGCACTGCGCCGCGTGCCGCATCGCGTCAAAAGTTAAAAAGTCATTTTCACGGATCTGAAAAAAGAGTCGGAATTACTTTGATCATCGATTACCAATAACAACGCTTTGACCAACTAAAAGAAAGGATAGGGGCTGTATCGTATCAAGTAAAGCAGCTCAGGGAAAGAGGCTCCACTTACAAGAGCAAAGATCTTTAATTTCATGAGAAGTGTTGATATATAGATTTAAATATGTGTTTCTTTTTCATATTTTATTATGTAATTTTTACTGAAATTTACAGGTATTACTACTGAAAAGTGATTTCTATAGGTACTGGAAAAACAAAACAATGAAGAAAATGGAATACGGAAGCCTTAAAATTTTGTTTTTTTTTACCTGGAAGCTATCCCGGAGGTAGTCAAGCCGGGCCCGCAGCAGGCGACTCTGCGTGTACACGTAGGGTATCCCGAACATGAGCACGGCGCGGCCCAGGTGGTGGTCGAAGTCCACGCCCTCCGACACCTTGCCGCGCGCCACCGACAGCAGCACCGCGCCGCGCCCGCTCTCGCACGCCTACATACAATACTCTAGTTAACATGAGCGCCGCGCCCGCTCTCGCACGCCTACATACAATACTCTAGTTAACATGAGCGCCGCGCCCGCTCTCGCACGCCTACATACAATACTCTAGTTAACATGAGCGCCGCGCCCGCTCTCGCACGCCTACATACAATACTCTAGTTAACATGAGCGCCGCGCCCGCTCTCGCACGCCTACATACAATACTCTAGTTAACATGAGCGCCGCGCCCGCTCTCGCACGCCTACATACAATACTCTAGTTAACATGAGCGCCGCGCCCGCTCTCGCACGCCTACATACAATACTCTAGTTAACATGAGCGCCGCGCCCGCTCTCGCACGCCTACATACAATACTCTAGTTAACATGAGCGCCGCGCCCGCTCTCGCACGCCTACATACAATACTCTAGTTAACATGAGCGCCGCGCCCGCTCTCGCACGCCTACATACAATACTCTAGTTAACATGAGCGCCGCGCCCGCTCTCGCACGCCTACATACAATACTCTAGTTAACATGAGCACCGCGCCCGCTCTCGCACGCCTACATACAATACTCTAGTTAACATGAGCACCGCGCCCGCTCTCGCACGCCTACATACAATACTCTAGTTAACATGAGCGCCGCGCCCGCTCTCGCACGCCTACATACAATACTCTAGTTAACATGAGCGCCGCGCCCGCTCTCGCACGCCTACATACAATACTCTAGTTAACATGAGCGCCGCGCCCGCTCTCGCACGCCTACATACAATACTCTAGTTAACATGAGCGCCGCGCCCGCTCTCGCACGCCTACATACAATACTCTAGTTAACATGAGCGCCGCGCCCGCTCTCGCACGCCTACATACAATACTCTAGTTAACATGAGCGCCGCGCCCGCTCTCGCACGCCTACATACAATACTCTAGTTAACATGAGCGCCGCGCCCGCTCTCGCACGCCTACATACAATACTCTAGTTAACATGAGCACCGCGCCCGCTCTCGCACGCCTACATACAATACTCTAGTTTATTTTATTTATTTTTTTTATTATGGTCCACAAAACCGATGGAAATTACAATTTCTTGCAAATTTTACAAGTAATAGGTAGAACAATACATAGGTAATACCATCTGCTAGAAGCGGACACAACATGCGGTAAGGTAAACAACACACTTAACTTAATATTATAAATAAAAACATTGCGTGAAAACTACACAAATACACTAAGATCTGACAATATTAGATTTAACAATTTTTCTTATCTGGGATTTAGCGGAGGCTAGAGAATCATAAATATCATGCTTTGTACAAATATGATTGTACGATGAATGAAAATTATTGTAGTTCAAGGCTTTGTCAAACAGAAAGCGCTATAGCGTCTCTAGCCTGACGCCGCGCTAGAGCGTCGACTTATAATTTACTATGACGGGGTTACGCTGCCACACAGAGCGCCGAACGCCGGTGCTAGCAGGCTCTGACGCCGCACTAGTAAACTCTGACGCCACGCCAACACGCTCTGACTCCGCGCTAAGACGCTCGAACGTCGGACAGATTAATACTGTCATAGTACATTAGATGTCGACGCTCTAGCGTCTCGTAAGGCTAGCGCTCTGACGCCTCACTAAAGCGCCTGCTGTTTGACGAAGCCACGCCTACGTACAATACTCTAGTTACATGAGCACGGCGCGGCCCAGGTGCTGGTCGAACTTATAGATATGTATTAAATGTAGTAATGATTTCGCGGAATAAATAAGGCCTCAAGCAATCCTGGACTCTAAAGACAAAACTTGATACCTTTTTATCTGCAAAACCGTGGTTTGAGTAGAAGTTTAGACTTTACAATATTAAGCTAAAATCTTTAACATCTTACTAATCTTTTAAAAGTAAAGAACATTAAATTCACAAAACATAAGGCAACAAAAGTGCTTATTAATTAGCTCAACTTTGTATTAGGTATTGTGGTAATAGGCAGGTGGACACTGGTTTTTATTATTTTTATTTTATTTTAACTTGTTCTATGTTATATGTCTACCTCCTAACATTTAATTCGTTAAATAAATGTATATTCTTTCTTTCTTTCTTTCTTTCTTTCAAAAGTGTCTTCTCAATTTCAAACAATTTCTTTAAAATCTTAGATACATAGATATACTTTATTGCAATATAATACGACACAAATACAAGTAAAGGGGAAGAGTAATCAATTTTAGTATTTTTTATTTTCTAATCTAAGTAAAGAAAAATCAATAAGCCAGAAATGCAACAAACCTTAATATAATTGAGCAGAGCGAAGCTAGTCTCGGCGCTGTCCTGTGTCTCTATAAAGAGCAGCTTGTGCCGCTGCAGCGTGGCCACGACGCCGGCGTCGTACCACGCGCCCACCACCGCCTCCAGGTACGAGTACGACGTGAAGAAACACACCACGCCGTCCGGCACGCAGCTCGACATCTACAATGTCGCCACACTGTCATACATAGTCTAAACACACCACGCCGTCCGGCACGCAGCTCGACATCTACAATGTCGCCACACTGTCATACATAGTCTAAACACACCACGCCGTCCGGCACGCAGCTCGACATATACAATGTCGCCACACTGTCATACATAGTCTAAACACACCACGCCGTCCGGCACGCAGCTCGACATCTACAATGTCGCCACACTGTCATACATAGTCTAAACACACCACGCCGTCCGGCACGCAGCTCGACATCTACAATGTCGCCACACTGTCATACATAGTCTAAACACACCACGCCGTCCGGCACGCAGCTCGACATCTACAATGTCGCCACACTGTCATACATAGTCTAAACACACCACGCCGTCCGGCACGCAGCTCGACATCTACAATGTCGCCACACTGTCATACATAGTCTAAACACACCACGCCGTCCGGCACGCAGCTCGACATCTACAATGTCGCCACACTGTCATACATAGTCTAAACACACCACGCCGTCCGGCACGCAGCTCGACATCTACAATGTCGCCACACTGTCATACATAGTCTAAACACACTACGCCGTCCGGCACGCAGCTCGACATCTACAATGTCGCCACACTGTCATACATAGTCTAAACACACCACGCCGTCCGGCACGCAGCTCGACATCTACAATGTCGCCACACTGTCATACATAGTCTAAACACACCACGCCGTCCGGCACGCAGCTCGACATCTACAATGTCGCCACACTGTCATACATAGTCTAAACACACCACGCCGTCCGGCACGCAGCTCGACATCTACAATGTCGCCACACTGTCATACATAGTCTAAACACACCACGCCGTCCGGCACGCAGCTCGACATCTACAATGTCGCCACACTGTCATACATAGTCTAAACACACTACGCCGTCCGGCACGCAGCTCGACATCTACAATGTCGCCACACTGTCATACATAGTCTAAACACACCACGCCGTCCGGCACGCAGCTCGACATCTACAATGTCGCCACACTGTCATACATAGTCTAAACACACCACGCCGTCCGGCACGCAGCTCGACATCTACAATGTCGCCACACTGTCATACATAAGAATAAGAGAATAAGAATAAGAAAACATTTATTTGGTTCACAAACACATAGGCATACAAAAAATGAAATAAAAAATAATAATAAGATGAGTAAGCACACCTAGGCGTCCGGTGAGCCAAACAGGTTACCGTCTCAGCATAATGTCGCACCTGGGCCGGCAGGCGACCCAGATAAGACGCTGATCATTCTGACGGCCCCTACATTGTGTGAGATACGTACGGAAATCAGACTGCTATTTGAATAAATACTAATCCTGTTATTCATAAAAAGTTAAAGAGCATTTTAGTTTTTTGACGTAATGTCAATTTAGACTGGATGTCACGTATTTACCATGCAACAAACCAGAGAAGTTGACCTCCAGTAAGGCTACTTAAAATGTACTGTATCTTTATGAATAAGACGGTAAGCATACAGTATAAAAATATTGTAGATTTGAGACCCAAAATTTAAATATCTGAGTACCATTTAGATAAGAGCATAAAATTTAAAATTATAATTATAAACATAATATCTGAAAAATTTAAACAAACAAAAATAAAAATAAAGAAATGTTGTATGTGTATAAATGTGTGGTGTATAAATGTGTGGTGTATAAATGTGTGGTGTAAAAAACTGTCTTACTTAAACCTGTGAAAAAAGATTTAACGTGCTTCACGACGGAGAGGTATGTAGCAAGGGTCTGCCTTTTGAACATCAATTAGATATTTTCTGTAGCGAGATTTAAATGTATTTATGGTTTTTGCATTTCGTACAGGTGGGGGCAGGTTGTTCCAACATTTGGTTGCCACATATTTGAAACTACCTCTAAAAGCTGCCGATTTAAACTTTGGTATTCGAAGTACTGAGGCTCCGTTTGTCATTGCCCGTTGTGATTGACGCCAGGTTAGTTTCTTAAAAAGATATTCCGGGTTTCCGGTCCTGATTACCCCAAACAACAAAGTAGCAAAATGTAATTTTTGCCTTGCGTGCATTTTCAGCATGTTCGCGCTATTGAGGAATGGGGTCACATGCGTCCGTGGCGGGATATCAAAGCAATATCGTGCACACGCGTTCTGGACACGCTGTACAAGTTTCTGTGTTTTTTGAAGAAGACAAAAACCGAAGACAGAGTAACAGTAGTTTAACTTAGATAAGATAAGCGATTCGCAGAGCATTATTCTGAGTTCCGGACTTATGTAATTTCTAAATTTATACAGTACCTTGATTCTGTAAAAGCAATTTTGTACAACCTCAGAAACATGGTTATCAAAGCGCAGTTCGCTGTCCATCTTCACTCCCAAATTACGTACAGCAGATACACACTCTATGGGTACGTTATTTAAGCATATTTTGGGTACAGAATTTGAGATATCAGCTACTTGTTTTTTAGATCCCAGTATAATAAATTTAGATTTATTTGGATTGAGTTTTAAACAGTTTTGAATAGACCAGAGATAAATCCTTTCTAGGTCTTCGTTCATTAGTTTGACGCCTTCTTCTACATTGGTGCTTCTAACAGGAATATAGATCTGAAGATCATCAGCGTAAAGGTGGTAACGGCAGTTTTTTATACACTTTACTAAATCAGCAGAGTACAAAATGAACAGCAAAGGACCGAGGATAGATCCTTGTGGAACTCCTCTTTCCACGTATCGAGGCCGTGACTTTAAATCAGTGCGACCTTTGAAATTTTTCAAAACTGTTTCCTGTGAACGGCCTTGCAGGTACGATTCAAACCAGTTTATAGCAGATTGATCTAATCCATAGAAACTGAGTTTGCTCAATAACAAAGTAAGATTAATTGAGTCGAAGGCGCGTGAAAAATCGAGCAGTGTCAAAATACAACCGCTTCCTTGATCCTGTTCCTGTAGGACATTATCTACGACATCCATCAGCGCAGTTCCAGTACTGTGACATTTTCTAAACCCAGATTGCATTTTAGGTAAGATTTCATTTTGTTCACAGTAACCGATAAGCTGCTTATAGATCACCTTCTCGAGAATCTTGGACAAATATGGCAAAATGCTAATTGGTCTCAGGTCGTCAAGAGTCTCAGGGTTAGCTTTTTTTGGCAAAGGCAGAACAAGGGCTTTCTTCCAAGATTCAGGGAAAGTGCAGTCACTAATTGATTTATTAACGAAATGTGTTATTAACCCTAGAGTGTGCGGGAGGGTCAACAGGATCATATCCATATTTATGCGATCATTTCCTGAGGCGTTGGAAGTGATTTGAAGAACCACTCTAGTTATAGTAACCTCGTCAACTGTTTTAAATGAAAAACTTGCGTCACTGAACCTATTTGAGCTAAAGTATGACAGAAGAGTAGTGTTAAGCTTATTGTTATCGGGTAAATTCAAAAAATTATTATTTATGTCATCTGCATTATCGAAAAATTCAGGTAGTTCTTGAGTAGATTTAAAGTTAGGAATAGCCGTCTTTTTAAGGTTCTTCCATAATTTCTTAGGATTGTTTTTATTCGATGTAATGTGTTCTTTGAAGTATGCTTTCTTTTCAAAATATATGCTAACATTTACAAGATGCTTAAGAGTTTTATAAGTTTCTTTGTGCTCGTCTCGTTTTGATTTGCGATACTTGTTATGTGCGTTATTTCTTAGATCCATCATATAAAGTACGTTACTAGTTAACCATGGTGTGGGATTACCGCGAACATTTATAGTTTTCTCGGGAGCTAAGCTGTCAAAGATGTCTAATAGCAACCTAGTAAAGGCATTCACAGCTTCGTTAAGGTCATCCATTTCTGTGATAATATTCCAATCAGTATTAAACATTAAAGATTCAAAAAAAGCAGTGTCTATACTCTTTAGAGGTCGAAAAGTAATGGTTCGAGGGCTGGGCTTTTGTTTACGGATACGCAACTCAGCAGAAACAATCGCGTGGCCACCTAGCTCAGGGATATGTATCACACTTGAATTAGAAACTAGGACGTCGGTACAGAAAAGGTCAATGAGTGTAGCTGAATGTGAAGTAAAATGTGTAGGCTGGTTTACTATGTTCTTTAAGTTTGCAAACTCAAGAAAATCAGTCACCCTCTTCGAGGATGCATCCACAGTAAGTAAATCGATGTTGAAGTCACCCAGAAGGATGACATGATCAAAACGGGCAAAGGAAGTGATTGAGTCAGCCAGAGCATCGAAGAAACCATCCATGTTTACCCATCTTGGACGGTAAGCCGTGCCGATAATTATGCTTTTGGAATTAACATTAAGAGAAATCCACATTTGTTCGATTTCTAGGGTAGAGGGGGGATGGGGCTGTGTCTGTACTCTAAGTCCTTTTCTTATATAAAAACCAATACCCCCTCCCCTTCCCTTACGCATAGTTCTGGGACGAGGCGAGTGTCGAAATCTAAAACCATCCAGAACGGGAGCTTTGGCGTCCTGACCGTCCTTTACCCAGGTTTCATTTATTGCAATAAAGTCGGGCGATAACTTTTGAAAGGCAGCGATAAACTCATCGTGATTTGTTCCAAGCGAGCCAGCATTAAATAAGCTTAAAGTAAGTCCCTTTTTATTAGTCATTTGAAACAATCTTTTTTTCTTATACTCAGAGAGAAAATTAAATTTATGTGAACAGTCCGATTGCATAAAATGTAGTGTAAGTGTAGTGTGTACATAATTCCTAATTCAATTAATTGTATAGAAAAAAAATAAAATAAAAAAATACTTTCCGTTACATAGACTAGGCGTAAAATTAGGAAGAAGATAAAATTAATAGTTAATATAAAATAATAAAATAAATTAATCAAAAAAGCGACTCCTTCATTAATAAGTTTAGTTGGTGTACTAGGAACAAAGCGTAGAACCATAAGTAAGCCCATATTTTCACATATAACATAATAAAGATAAAGAAATAAAGGCATTGTTAAATACAGGTAAACAGTAAGTTGGTATAAAGTGTAGTGTAAGTGGCGTGTGTATATAGTAATTATTTTGTTGATTATTTGTATAAACTTATTTTCAGATACTAATGCATAATTGTGTAAAATAAAGAAGTAAATAAAAGTAAAAGTAAGTAAAGATATACAAATAAAGCTAAGAAACCGACTAAGATATACAAAAGCAAGTCTTTTGTCAATATTAATATTATGTTCACGATTAGTACAGTAGCAAAACCATAAAAATGTATTTCCAAAGGTATTTAAAGTAAAGTATATGGCTGCGGTGCTTATAGTAAAGTTCAAACTAAGGTGTGTCCAAAAACCCGCTCAAAGTCAGACTCGGCGCGAATGCGATGTACCGGTGTTCCAGGCGTGGCATCGCGTCTGGCTAAGACCTTTCCCTCCTTGGTCCATACGAACCTCCAGCCCTGTTTACGTCCGAGTTCGCGAGCCTTTCCGAACAGAGCTCTGTTTCCCTTAGTGAGGCGCTCATTTATGTAGAACGGTTGCGAAACATGAACGGGGAGGCCTAAGTCGGCGGTAGTGGCGCCGCGACGCACCCGGGCGCTCTGTAGAAACTGATCACGCGTCAGACGGCGAGTGAAACGAACTACTAGCGGGCGCGGTCGCGGGCGCGGGCCGGCGGCGTCGGTGGCTACCAGACGACGCGGCCCAGCGCGGACGGCGCTTACCACGTCGCGGTCGTCGAGTTGAATGCCCAGCTTTGTCGCCACGCTTGTAATTATGTGGCCACACGATTCATTTTCACATTCGGGAATGCCCGTGATTTCGACGTCGTTGGCTAGGTTATCCTGCTCTCGGTCGTTCAGGTCACTCTTTAGTTCGGCAATCACCTCCAGTAAGGCCCCAGAGCTACTATTATTTACTAACGAGGTAGAACTTAGGCACTTATTTTCGGCCTCGAGTGACGTAACTTTCTCCTTAAGCAAAGAAACGGTTTCTCTTAGTTCTTTGAGTTGGTTCGC
Organism: Euspilapteryx auroguttella; assembly: GCA_951802225.1. Taxonomy (NCBI): domain Eukaryota; kingdom Metazoa; phylum Arthropoda; class Insecta; order Lepidoptera; family Gracillariidae; genus Euspilapteryx; species Euspilapteryx auroguttella. Next base: position 9,119,057 of record OX637657.1, on the reverse strand, counting down.
TAGGGTATCAGTAGTTTTTTGAAAGTCACTACGCATTGCATTTATAAAAATATTCAATTCCTTAATTATGTCTCCTGATAGATTATTTTTTATTTCATTTAGCTTGCCATCCAACTTGCTATCCAGAAGCTGAGCAAACTGCTGAAATGTGATAGTGCCCTCAACCTTGCTGTTGTTAGTAGCGAGAACCTGATTAAGATCCGCAGATTCATCCAGACCTAGCTCATCGCATGACATATTAATGCCTATCGGTCTTGAGCGGATAGTGGAGGTGGAGCTACCCACTGGAGTGTCGTCAGAATTATAGGTCCGTCGGGAAGTAACATTTTTACATGAAGGGCATTTCCAGGATCGCTTCCATTCCGAATGGTTTTCTATAAAATAGGCTGTAGTATAATTAAGGCATTTATAGTGGAACCTTATTTTGCAAGCAACACATGAAACGCATTCATCCAGCGCGATTTCCAGTTTGCAAACATCACAATTTATTGCATTCATTTTGTTGTTTAATATGCGATAACAAACAAAGAAGACGGCGGGACTTGTCGGTGACTATTTAACTTGCCAGTATTTTTCGAGCGGTCGGTCGCGCAACAAGTGCGCATGCGCAGGTCTCAGTAAAATGTGCGGAGCACCAATCAGCTGGTCCGATTACTCAAAGCGGTCACGCTAGCAGATCGTTAACATATAGTTAACACATAGAAGGGTGTCTACCATTCTGCACACTATTTATAAACCGTATTATCACTTCACTTGCTTATATAATGAACAGGGAAAATAGGTAACTTTGGTCCACGATAGCTCAACTGTATTTCAGTGCAAGATTAAACTCAAAATATTCACTTTAAACATCGAAAAACATTATTTTATGTGAGAGGTTTGATAAACACGTATAACGCAGACGATTTCCGTAGGCGTATGCCATAGTCTAAACACACTACGCCGTCCGGCACGCAGCTCGACATCTACAATGTCGCCACACTGTCATACATAGTCTAAACACACCACGCCGTCCGGCACGCAGCTCGACATCTACAATGTCGCCACACTGTCATACATGGTCTAAACACACCACGCCGTCCGGCACGCAGCTCGACATCTACAATGTCGCCACACTGTCATACATAGTCTAAACACACCACGCCGTCCGGCACGCAGCTCGACATCTACAATGTCGCCACACTGTCATACATAGTCTAAACACACCACGCCGTCCGGCACGCAGCTCGACATCTACAATGTCGCCACACTGTCATACATAGTCTAAACACACCACGCCGTCCGGCACGCAGCTCGACATCTACAATGTCGCCACACTGTCATACATAGTCTAAACACACCACGCCGTCCGGCACGCAGCTCGATATCTACAAAGTCGCCAAACTGTCATACATAGTCTAAACACCCTGCCCCGGTAGCATGACCGATCATTTGTCGATTTTTTAGAATCTGTCTGTCACTTTTGACAATCATCTCTACATTTTCCCACATTTAGATGTCAATAGTGACAGATAGACTCGACAAATGAAGAGTCATGCTAGTAGTGCAGCCCTGGTAGCATTACCGACATTTTGTCGAGTTTGTCGTATCTTTCTGTCACTTTTGACAATGATCTCCAATCATTTTCTCGCATTTAGATATCAGAAACGAACAAAAGTAACAGAAAGATCAACAAATTGACGGTCATGCTACCAGTGCTGGTCTTCTCTTCCCTTGTCATGTCACATAACTTATCGCCTTCTTGTCTCACGCGTGTTTATTGCAAATCTCCCATCTCTCTGGTTTATAGTTATTTCTTGCTCAAATCAGCATGATGACGCAGGCCTTTGAGAGAGTACCAGGCGGAGTATAATAATAGTAGCATGACTATTATATATTAATTGAATTTTAGAAACAGTAAAAAATATAATATCAGCAACAATTATTGTATTGTGTGTAAATAGCCCTAATAAAAAGACTGTGGTGTGGATAGTTAAGACACTGACGAACGCCCTAGATGTCGCTGGTTATGTCACTCACCTCGACAAGCAGTTGGCCGTAGTTCCTGATGACAGCGACGTCGTCCCGCGTCTCGTACTTTGACGATATCGCCACTTGATCGCTGCCTTTAGACACTACCTAAACCATAAAAAAAAAAAAAAAAATTATCACATATTTGAATAACTAAGCGCTAAAAATTTAGAAAGAAAGAAAGCACGTTCATTTACAAGCCACAACAATACAATGAAAAATAAAAAACACACAAAGAAAAAAACCAAAATAAATAGGTAGATAAGTACTAAAAATAGAAAAATACAGTGTCTCGGTGGTCCAATGCCGCGGTGTGTCGCTGCAGCTGCAAAATGGCGTCACCGTGCTTTAATAGGCAGTAATGTCAACAGTCCGTCCGGGTTTAATTCAAAGGGGGGCGGGGGGGAGAAATTGTTATGATGAATATCTATGTTCCTGATGTTTTTTGTATATCTTTAAGTGTGTTTCAGGACATCATAACTAAGATAATACAGTTTTTATATCACTCTGGGTGGTTTCAAAATACTAGGATTTCCGACAATACTATTTAAATTAGACGAAAAATTTAAAAATTCAGAATTTGAGTACTACTTTGCACTACTACAGTGGCACACCACCAATGCCAATATCTTTACTTGCCTCCCCGATTTAATTGTTTACGCTATATAAAATATAAACAAAACAGCAGCGGAACGGAATCTGTGGAGTCGCCTTTTCTACAACTCACAGATGTCATTATGTCAAAAGTTATTGTTAAGTAAAAAAAATAAAGCGCCTCTGAAAATACTTAATTATTATAATTACAAAGTAATCAAAATAAAAATTAGGTTAAAAAGTAAATCCTGACTACAAGTAATTACGCTTTATAGAAAGCAAGAATTTTTTTAAAACTATTACTGTTGTTTGACTGCTCCGTGGCTCAGTTGGCAGTGATGTGGACTGAGTAAGCGTGTGCACCCGGGTTCGATTCCGGGGCGTGGCGAGTATTTATATGATGAATATCGATTTTTGTTTCCCGGTCTGGGTGTGATGTTCGTCTCTGTGTGTTTCGGGCACCCTAGATACAGTTTCTTCCTAGTTAAGGGCTCTGAGTGTGATGTGTTATTATTATTATGTTATTATTATCTCATTCCGTTACACGAAATGTGTAATTATTGTGCATTTCTTGAGCAAAAAATCGCTGATAGTTCGTAGTTTCTCGCCGGCGATGGGACCATTGTCAAGCGGGAAATTTTAAATCACTGCGGCAAGAAAGTTCAAATTTGGCCAGAAACACTAGTATCCTCACCATGGGCAAGATGCAGGGCCGCGCGAGGGTCATGGTGAAGGAGCTGCTGACGGCAGGCTGGAAGTACTCTATCCTCACCATGGGCAAGATGCAGGGCCGCGCGAGGGTCATGGTGAAGGAGCTGCTGACGGCGGGCTGGAAGTACTCTATCCTCACCATGGGCAAGATGCAGGGCCGCGCGAGGGTCATGGTGAAGGAGCTGCTGACGGCGGGCTGGAAGTACTCTATCCTCACCATGGGCAAGATGCAGGGCCGCGCGAGGGTCATGGTGAAGGAGCTGCTGACGGCGGGCTGGAAGTACTCTATCCTCACCATGGGCAAGATGCAGGGCCGCGCGAGGGTCATGGTGAAGGAGCTGCTGACGGCGGGCTGGAAGTACTCTATCCTCACCATGGGCAAGATGCAGGGCCGCGCGAGGGTCATGGTGAAGGAGCTGCTGACGGCGGGCTGAAGGTACTCTATCCTCACCATGGGCAAGATGCAGGGCCGCGCGAGGGTCATGGTGAAGGAGCTGCTGACGGCGGGCTGGAAGTACTCTATCCTCACCATGGGCAAGATGCAGGGCCGCGCGAGGGTCATGGTGAAGGAGCTGCTGACGGCGGGCTGGAAGTACTCTATCCTCACCATGGGCAAGATGCAGGGCCGCGCGAGGGTCATGGTGAAGGAGCTGCTGACGGCGGGCTGGAAGTACTCTATCCTCACCATGGGCAAGATGCAGGGCCGCGCGAGGGTCATGGTGAAGGAGCTGCTGACGGCGGGCTGGAAGTACTCTATCCTCACCATGGGAAAGATGCAGGGCCGCGCGAGGGTCATGGTGAAGGAGCTGCTGACGGCGGGCTGGAAGTACTCTATCCTCACCATGGGCAAGATGCAGGGCCGCGCGAGGGTCATGGTGAAGGAGCTGCTGACGGCGGGCTGGAAGTACTCTATCCTCACCATGGGCAAGATGCAGGGCCGCGCGAGGGTCATGGTGAAGGAGCTGCTGACGGCGGGCTGGAAGTACTCTATCCTCACCATGGGCAAGATGCAGGGCCGCGCGAGGGTCATGGTGAAGGAGCTGCTGACGGCGGGCTGGAAGTACTCTATCCTCACCATGGGCAAGATGCAGGGCCGCGCGAGGGTCATGGTGAAGGAGCTGCTGACGGCGGGCTGGAAGTACTCTATCCTCACCATGGGCAAGATGCAGGGCCGCGCGAGGGTCATGGTGAAGGAGCTGCTGACGGCGGGCTGGAAGTACTCTATCCTCACCATGGGCAAGATGCAGGGCCGCGCGAGGGTCATGGTGAAGGAGCTGCTGACGGCGGGCTGGAAGTACTCTATCCTCACCATGGGCAAGATGCAGGGCCGCGCGAGGGTCATGGTGAAGGAGCTGCTGACGGCGGGCTGGAAGTACTCTATCCTCACCATGGGCAAGATGCAGGGCCGCGCGAGGGTCATGGTGAAGGAGCTGCTGACGGCGGGCTGGAAGTACTCTATCCTCACCATGGGCAAGATGCAGTGCCGCGCGAGGGTCATGGTGAAGGAGCTGCTGACGGCGGGCTGGAAGTACTCTATCCTCACCATGGGCAAGATGCAGGGCCGCGCGAGGGTCATGGTGAAGGAGCTGCTGACGGCGGGCTGGAAGTACTCTATCCTCACCATGGGCAAGATGCAGGGCCGCGCGAGGGTCATGGTGAAGGAGCTGCTGACGGCGGGCTGGAAGTACTCTATCCTCACCATGGGCAAGATGCAGGGCCGCGCGAGGGTCATGGTGAAGGAGCTGCTGACGGCGGGCTGGAAGTACTCTATCCTCACCATGGGCAAGATGCAGGGCCGCGCGAGGGTCATGGTGAAGGAGCTGCTGACGGCGGGCTGGAAGTACTCTATCCTCACCATGGGCAAGATGCAGGGCCGCGCGAGGGTCATGGTGAAGGAGCTGCTGACGGCGGGCTGGAAGTACTCTATCCTCACCATGGGCAAGATGCAGGGCCGCGCGAGGGTCATGGTGAAGGAGCTGCTGACGGCGGGCTGGAAGTACTCTATCCTCACCATGGGCAAGATGCAGGGCCGCGCGAGGGTCATGGTGAAGGAGCTGCTGACGGCGGGCTGGAAGTACTCTATCCTCACCATGGGCAAGATGCAGGGCCGCGCGAGGGTCATGGTGAAGGAGCTGCTGACGGCGGGCTGGAAGTACTCTATCCTCACCATGGGCAAGATGCAGGGCCGCGCGAGGGTCATGGTGAAGGAGCTGCTGACGGCGGGCTGGAAGTACTCTATCCTCACCATGGGCAAGATGCAGGGCCGCGCGAGGGTCATGGTGAAGGAGCTGCTGACGGCGGGCTGGAAGTACTCTATCCTCACCATGGGCAAGATGCAGGGCCGCGCGAGGGTCATGGTGAAGGAGCTGCTGACGGCGGGCTGGAAGTACTCTATCCTCACCATGGGCAAGATGCAGGGCCGCGCGAGGGTCATGGTGAAGGAGCTGCTGACGGCGGGCTGGAAGTACTCTATCCTCACCATGGGCAAGATGCAGGGCCGCGCGAGGGTCATGGTGAAGGAGCTGCTGACGGCGGGCTGGAAGTACTCTATCCTCACCATGGGCAAGATGCAGGGCCGCGCGAGGGTCATGGTGAAGGAGCTGCTGACGGCGGGCTGGAAGTACTCTATCCTCACCATGGGCAAGATGCAGGGCCGCGCGAGGGTCATGGTGAAGGAGCTGCTGACGGCGGGCTGGAAGTACTCTATCCTCACCATGGGCAAGATGCAGGGCCGCGCGAGGGTCATGGTGAAGGAGCTGCTGACGGCGGGCTGGAAGTACTCTATCCTCACCATGGGCAAGATGCAGGGCCGCGCGAGGGTCATGGTGAAGGAGCTGCTGACGGCGGGCTGGAAGTACTCTATCCTCACCATGGGCAAGATGCAGGGCCGCGCGAGGGTCATGGTGAAGGAGCTGCTGACGGCGGGCTGGAAGTACTCTATCCTCACCATGGGCAAGATGCAGGGCCGCGCGAGGGTCATGGTGAAGGAGCTGCTGACGGCGGGCTGGAAGTACTCTATCCTCACCATGGGCAAGATGCAGGGCCGCGCGAGGGTCATGGTGAAGGAGCTGCTGACGGCGGGCTGGAAGTACTCTATCCTCACCATGGGCAAGATGCAGGGCCGCGCGAGGGTCATGGTGAAGGAGCTGCTGACGGCGGGCTGGAAGTACTCTATCCTCACCATGGGCAAGATGCAGGGCCGCGCGAGGGTCATGGTGAAGGAGCTGCTGACGGCGGGCTGGAAGTACTCTATCCTCACCATGGGCAAGATGCAGGGCCGCGCGAGGGTCATGGTGAAGGAGCTGCTGACGGCGGGCTGGAAGTACTCTATCCTCACCATGGGCAAGATGCAGGGCCGCGCGAGGGTCATGGTGAAGGAGCTGCTGACGGCGGGCTGGAAGTACTCTATCCTCACCATGGGCAAGATGCAGGGCCGCGCGAGGGTCATGGTGAAGGAGCTGCTGACGGCGGGCTGGAAGTACTCTATCCTCACCATGGGCAAGATGCAGGGCCGCGCGAGGGTCATGGTGAAGGAGCTGCTGACGGCGGGCTGGAAGTACTCTATCCTCACCATGGGCAAGATGCAGGGCCGCGCGAGGGTCATGGTGAAGGAGCTGCTGACGGCGGGCTGGAAGTACTCTATCCTCACCATGGGCAAGATGCAGGGCCGCGCGAGGGTCATGGTGAAGGAGCTGCTGACGGCGGGCTGGAAGTACTCTATCCTCACCATGGGCAAGATGCAGGGCCGCGCGAGGGTCATGGTGAAGGAGCTGCTGACGGCGGGCTGGAAGTACTCTATCCTCACCATGGGCAAGATGCAGGGCCGCGCGAGGGTCATGGTGAAGGAGCTGCTGACGGCGGGCTGGAAGTACTCTATCCTCACCATGGGCAAGATGCAGGGCCGCGCGAGGGTCATGGTGAAGGAGCTGCTGACGGCGGGCTGGAAGTACTCTATCCTCACCATGGGCAAGATGCAGGGCCGCGCGAGGGTCATGGTGAAGGAGCTGCTGACGGCGGGCTGGAAGTACTCTATCCTCACCATGGGCAAGATGCAGGGCCGCGCGAGGGTCATGGTGAAGGAGCTGCTGACGGCGGGCTGGAAGTACTCTATCCTCACCATGGGCAAGATGCAGGGCCGCGCGAGGGTCATGGTGAAGGAGCTGCTGACGGCGGGCTGGAAGTACTCTATCCTCACCATGGGCAAGATGCAGGGCCGCGCGAGGGTCATGGTGAAGGAGCTGCTGACGGCGGGCTGGAAGTACTCTATCCTCACCATGGGCAAGATGCAGGGCCGCGCGAGGGTCATGGTGAAGGAGCTGCTGACGGCGGGCTGGAAGTACTCTATCCTCACCATGGGCAAGATGCAGGGCCGCGCGAGGGTCATGGTGAAGGAGCTGCTGACGGCGGGCTGGAAGTACTCTATCCTCACCATGGGCAAGATGCAGGGCCGCGCGAGGGTCATGGTGAAGGAGCTGCTGACGGCGGGCTGGAAGTACTCTATCCTCACCATGGGCAAGATGCAGGGCCGCGCGAGGGTCATGGTGAAGGAGCTGCTGACGGCGGGCTGGAAGTACTCTATCCTCACCATGGGCAAGATGCAGGGCCGCGCGAGGGTCATGGTGAAGGAGCTGCTGACGGCGGGCTGGAAGTACTCTATCCTCACCATGGGCAAGATGCAGGGCCGCGCGAGGGTCATGGTGAAGGAGCTGCTGACGGCGGGCTGGAAGTACTCTATCCTCACCATGGGCAAGATGCAGGGCCGCGCGAGGGTCATGGTGAAGGAGCTGCTGACGGCGGGCTGGAAGTACTCTATCCTCACCATGGGCAAGATGCAGGGCCGCGCGAGGGTCATGGTGAAGGAGCTGCTGACGGCGGGCTGGAAGTACTCTATCCTCACCATGGGCAAGATGCAGGGCCGCGCGAGGGTCATGGTGAAGGAGCTGCTGACGGCGGGCTGGAAGTACTCTATCCTCACCATGGGCAAGATGCAGGGCCGCGCGAGGGTCATGGTGAAGGAGCTGCTGACGGCGGGCTGGAAGTACTCTATCCTCACCATGGGCAAGATGCAGGGCCGCGCGAGGGTCATGGTGAAGGAGCTGCTGACGGCGGGCTGGAAGTACTCTATCCTCACCATGGGCAAGATGCAGGGCCGCGCGAGGGTCATGGTGAAGGAGCTGCTGACGGCGGGCTGGAAGTACTCTATCCTCACCATGGGCAAGATGCAGGGCCGCGCGAGGGTCATGGTGAAGGAGCTGCTGACGGCGGGCTGGAAGTACTCTATCCTCACCATGGGCAAGATGCAGGGCCGCGCGAGGGTCATGGTGAAGGAGCTGCTGACGGCGGGCTGGAAGTACTCTATCCTCACCATGGGCAAGATGCAGGGCCGCGCGAGGGTCATGGTGAAGGAGCTGCTGACGGCGGGCTGGAAGTACTCTATCCTCACCATGGGCAAGATGCAGGGCCGCGCGAGGGTCATGGTGAAGGAGCTGCTGACGGCGGGCTGGAAGTACTCTATCCTCACCATGGGCAAGATGCAGGGCCGCGCGAGGGTCATGGTGAAGGAGCTGCTGACGGCGGGCTGGAAGTACTCTATCCTCACCATGGGCAAGATGCAGGGCCGCGCGAGGGTCATGGTGAAGGAGCTGCTGACGGCGGGCTGGAAGTACTCTATCCTCACCATGGGCAAGATGCAGGGCCGCGCGAGGGTCATGGTGAAGGAGCTGCTGACGGCGGGCTGGAAGTACTCTATCCTCACCATGGGCAAGATGCAGGGCCGCGCGAGGGTCATGGTGAAGGAGCTGCTGACGGCGGGCTGGAAGTACTCTATCCTCACCATGGGCAAGATGCAGGGCCGCGCGAGGGTCATGGTGAAGGAGCTGCTGACGGCGGGCTGGAAGTCGAGGATCTTGGGGTACATGTCCAGTGGCGAGAGCGTGCCGGAAGTCAGGATCACGGACTGGAAGCGCGCGAACACCGCTCGCATCGCTATGGAGGAGTCCATGCAACTGCCGGACAAAGAACAGAAAACAGAATAATTATAGATTCTAGGCTTATTGCGGTTCTTATTGATCATGAAAATGAAAATTGGCGACCATTGTCGTAAGGCAATCCAAACATTTGTTTGCCTGAGCCAATTGGTGAGCACCCTGAACTACCTCGCCTCTCACAGTATAGGATACTTTACCAAATAAGGTATCAATAGCAATTAGATTAGATGTAGTCTAATTGACTTTCAATAAGTGATATCTTGTATCCTATATTGAATAAAGATTTATTTGATTTGATTTTAAAATAAATTTGGCATTTTATATCCAGTCTGGATCTCAATCTCTCGAATATTGACGGCAAAATGGACTTCTCCATTTTCATGGCTGACCGAACTATTTTGACGTTTCATAGCATTGCCGTTGTTTTCGTATGAAAATGGGGATTGAAATGAGGTCGATTCATGGATGTCAACTTTCAAACGATACAGGCGACTCATTTGCTCCCTGTATCGATATTGTTAATGAGTTTGTTATGCGTTTAATTTTGTTAACCTTGAAAATTCTTTTTTAAATGTGTAATTGGGTGAAATAATTAAAATAAACGCGACTGCAGTTTCATCATTCAATCATTCTTTTGTTCATAACCATAGTGATAATAATTAATCGTTTTGCAACTGCAATACCAATGATATCCATCAACTGAAATTTCCATTTCGATTAAACAATTTTCATTCTCGTAATCCGTTCCATTACCATTAAGAACTGCAATAGGCCTAACTAATTTAAAAGCTTTTAACAATATTAATACAATCCCGGCAGTACTCGACCACAGCGACTGGGATCACATAATTATTAAACTTCTCAGGTGACTTGACGTAAATTACTTTTTTCCACCCTTCATAATTGGAATTAATGACCGGGCCGCTAATCTCTTAAACTTAAAATTATACTTCTACCCTCTTATTCATAAAAAGTTAAAGAGAATTTTATTTATTTGACGTTATGTCAATTTAGACTGGATGTCACGTGTTTACCATACAACAAAACAAAGAGATAGATCTCCAGTAAAACTACTTAAAATGTACTGTATCTTTATGAATGAGACGGCTATTCTATTACTATTCTACTATTACTCTATTACGATCGGGCAAAAAATTGCGAGTCTCGTAACTTTGATCCTGTAGGAGTAGAATGAAAATACTATCAGACATAGTTCATACAGCCAAGTTTTTAGTGGGTAGTGTAATCGTGAAAACTAATAATCTAACTAATAGTCGTAAGGCAAGGCAAACATTTGTTTGCCTGAGCCAATTAGTGGGCACCCTGAACTACCTCGCCTCTATCAGTATAGGATACTTTACGAAATAAGGTATCAATATTAATTAGATTAGTTTAATTGACTTTCAATAAGCGATATCTTGTATCCTGTATTGAATAAATCATTTTTTACTTTACTTTTTTACTTTAAGGTGATACAAAATTTGCCGGGTAAGTAAGTTTATAGTAAAACTGTGTACAAGTAAAATACTTACGAAAAGTGCAGTATAGGATTGGAGACGGTGGGCGTCTTGTCATCGAAGGGCTCGATGATGATGGTGAAGCCCTTGGTGTAGGTGGAGACCAGCGTGGCCAGGTGCGTGACCAGCGTCAGCGAGGCGAAGTGCGCCGGGTCCTGGATCTGCAGGGTCTTCATCAGGGACGAGAGCCTGGAGGCGCAGAAGCGCAGCGGCTTGCGCTCTATGCAGACGCGGGACTGGACGTCTTTTAGGAAACCTGGAATTTCAGTCATACTATACTAGCTGAGAGAAACTGAGAGAAAAAAATAAAAAAGTTAAACAGAGAAAGCAGAAATAAATAAAATTACTTGCCAATTTTGGGTCTACTAGATAGCGTTAGGAGAAACGAAGTTCACCGGGTCAGATAATACGTAAAATAATTTCTTTTTTTTTAAAAAGGAACCCGTCCTCTTCATGGAAATCGGTTAAAATTGGTACTAAAACCTTCGCCTGAATGTAACAAATACTTATCTGAAAACCGCATCAAAATCGGTTCCGCCAAACGCGACATAATCTCGCACAAACATACATACATACAGACAGGTCAAACTGATAACCTTCTTTTTTGAAGTCGGTTAAGAAAAGAATGTTTGTGTCTCACCGGCAGGAGATTCTTGCACCACGTGCTGTATCCGGAGCCTGGTCTTCAGATACTCTATGAATCTTTTCAGGAAGGCCAGGAAGTGCTCCGCGTTCCTGATGTTGCCCGGGACCACCTCTGTTCAAAAACAATATAAATCATCATTTCAGCCGTAGGACGTCCACTGCTGGACATAGGCCTCCCTCAAGGCTCACCCACGCAGATTTCTCGTAACACAAAAATCCCGGTTTTTCCCGTTCCCGTGGGAATTTTGGGAAATCCCTTCTTAGTGCTCACCTACACTCCCCAAGGAACCCACGTGCCAATTTTCAGCTATCTACGCCCAGTAGTTTCGGCCCTGCGTTGTCTGTCAGTCAGTCAGTCAGTAACGGAAGAGTTTTATATATATTGACTAGAGGCTGCCCCGCGGTTTCACTCGCGCAGATTTCTCATAAACTCAAAAATCCCGTTTTTTCCCGTTCCCGAAAATCCAGCAGAAGAAGAAAAAAAAAAACAACAATTTGAAAAGAGAACAAAAAAGAAAAACAACAGGCAAAAAAAACAACGTTTGTGTATATAGTGTGTCGCAGTTGCTGTAAAACGGCACTAACTCAGCATTTGCTGAAGGCTTTCACCAGCAGCGCTGATTTTCAGTCAATGCCAGCAGTGACCCACAAGCGTTCCTTGCGAGTGCTTATTCCTACAATACTAACTACTATACGGTATCGATATTTACCATTAAGTATCTCGTCAGGCAACACAGGGTTTCCTAATAGATCGTCAGCGTCGCGCGCGGCCGCCGCGGCCCTCAGTCCTTCCACCAACTGCTCATACTCCAGGGAGAGACGAGTCGCGTCTTCTTGACGGATCCTGGAGGAGACGCCATGTACTCAGTATTGTTTTAACCGACTTCAAAAAAAGGAGGTTATCAGTTTGACCTGTATGTATGTATGTATGTTTGTCCGCGATGATCTCGCGTTTGGCTGAATAGATTTTGATGCGGTTTTCAGAAATGTATTTGTTACATTCAGGAGAAGGTTTTAGTACCTATTTTAACCGACTTCGAAAAAGAGGAAGTTCTCACATTATGTGTGTGTCAGTTTGTCTCTTTTTGCAAAAAATAAATTATTCGAAGCTTGCTATTCATTTTCTATTGCTATACTATAATGAACGATCAAAATTACGAGACTCGAAAAGTAGTGGAATAGTAATAGAATAGCCCTGTTATTCATAAAAAGATTATTATATTTTAATTTAAAGGACTTGACTCCACTTCTGTGGAATATTTTGCCAATATCAAGTTCACAAATTAGTAAAAAGGGTGGGCTTAAAGCCCGGCAACGTTGTATTGTAAGTTTATTGGATTATTGTTTTAAAGCCCGCTAACAAAACACGTGGTCTCGGAACCAACTTTAAAACAATAATCTCATAAAAAGATAAAAAGCATTTTAGTTTTTTGACGTAAGTCAATTTAGACTGAATGTTACGTATTTACCATACAACAAACCAGAGAAGTAGACCTCCAGTAAAGCTACTTAAAACCTACTGTTTGTTTGTGAATAATACGGTAGAAGTTTAAGAGACTAGAGGCCCAGAAAAACTATGTCAAAAAATCCACTTCCGGTAGTTATGATAAAATTAATAAAAATAAGGGTTTACTAACTGTTGCACAGTGGCTTCAAGTTTCTGCAGCGCTGCCGAGCTCCTGTCTATAGTCTTCCTCGTGACCTTAAACATAAAATATATGTGACTAGAGGCTGCCCCGCGGTTTCACTCGCGCAGATTTCTCATAAACACAAAAATCCATTTTATTCCCGTTCCCATGGGAATTTCGGGAAATCCTTTCTTAGTGCTCACCTACACTCCCTAAGGAACCTACATGCAAAATTTCAGCCCGCTACACCCAGTAGTTTCGGCTCTGCGTTGTCTGTCAGTCAGTCAGTCAGTCAGTCAGTCAGTAACGGAAGAGTTATAAATATATAGATTGACACATGACAAGCTGATTAGGTCATCGGAATTATACGTACCTAGGCATTTTTGATGATTTAGAAATATTACTGAAGGCAAGATTGAAGGGAAAAGAGAGAGGGGACGACCAAGACGGGGGTACTTTGATCAAATAAAGGAAAAGATAAGGGTCGTGTCGTATCAAGAGGTCAAGCAGCTGGCGGGGAAACGGGAGGTGTGGAAGACGCTCCACCGACAAGAGCCTAGCTCTTAAATTTGAAGAAGAAGAAGATAAATATTAGAATACTAGTCGACCCGGCGAACTTCGTACCGCCTAACCTATAACTATCTTGTGCAAGTATTAAACCTATAAACCTTCCTCTTGAATCACCCTATCTATTAAAAAAAAAAAGAGCATCAAACTCCGTTGCATAATTTGAAAGATTTAAGCGTACATAGGGACAGACGCGGGAAGCGACTTTGTTTTATACTATGTATTGATAGAATATTACTGGCCGGATTCATTCATTCAATTAGACACATTGTGGGTATAAAGCTATTCTGCTTCGGGTGCTGATACAACCCTCGCTAGTTCTAGTTTCATGCCATTATTCCCTTGTTACGCTCGGGATACATCATAAACCCGTAAAACTCTCACTGCGTTCATAAAACATCACTTTAAAACAATGTTTTATAATGTACAGTGGCGGACACGGTCGGCGTAACACTTCCGGTTTTTCTGTATTGCAAAATAGCTCTTGTTCTTTGGTAATACAGTCTAGGGCTGACGCAAGTATAGACAAATCTGTTACGGCCTCCTAGTCCGCCACTGTACTATATAGCTATCTTTACCTTGACAGACAGCGAGTCTATGCAGACATTGTCTATGTTGTGAGCCTCATCGAAGACTACTACGGCTTCCTTGTTCAGCTCCTTGGAGACCACCTCGGCTATCTTCGGGTCCAGGAGATAGTGGTACGAGTAGACCACTATCTCTGCGTGGATTATCTGTTAAGGTAAATTTGGTATTAAGGGCTTACACGGTGCGAAACTAGCGTCACTTCCTATAAATCAATATATATAAAACTCTTGCGTTACTGACTGACCGACTGATTGACTGACTGACTGACTGACAGACATTGCAGAGCCGAAACTACTGGGCGTAGCGGGCTGAAATTTTACATGTAGTTTCCTTAGGGAGTGTAGGTGAGCACTGAGTAAGGATTCCCCAAAATTCCCATGGGACCGGGAGAAAATGGGATTTTTGTGTTTAAGAAAAATCTGCGCGGGTGATACCGCGGGACAGCCTCTAGTAATTAATTAATATTTTCTAAACCATGGCCGAAATCAAAAATATGCGCCTTTGACTCCCTAGATAAAGAAGTGGCCACTTTAGTTTCATAACGGTTTCTGTCTTAGATTTGGAACCTGAAAGCTACACAACAGGGCCTTAAAAATTTTAAGCAAGATTATCTAGGGAGTCAAGGCGCATATTTTTGACTCGAGGCTGCCCCGCGGTTTTTCCCGCGCAGATTTCTCATAAACACAAAAATCCCGTTTTTTCCCGTTCCCGTGGGAATTTCGGGAAATCCCTTCTTAGTGCTCACCTACACTCCCCAAGGAACCCACGTGCCAAATTTCAGCTTTCTACGCCCAGTAGTTTCGGCTCTGCGTTGTCTGTCAGTCAGTCAGTCAGTCAGTCAGTCAGTCAGTCAGTCAGTCAGTCAGTGAGTCAGTCAGTCAGTCAGTCAATATTGATTTCGGCCATGGTTTAGAAGATATCCATTATTTATCGAAGTGGCGCTAGTTTCGCACCGTTTCGCCTATTCAATGTAAAACTTCCTATTACGGTGGTAGTAGAGTAGAAGTAACGTTTGGAGGCACGCCAAGAAAGGCATTCTCAGTCTGTGAGATTTTAACAATAAAGTATCGTTTAGACAGCAGATCTGGAGCACACGCAGAGAACCTGGGAGGAAGTCTGCGATATTGCTCAAGACCGTCGAGTGTGGCAGCGATTTGTTTCGGCCCCTTGCTCCCCAGCGGAGATTGGGCAAAAGAATGTAAGTAAGTAGACAGCAGACAAGATGTGCATTCTTTTCCAGCACGACAAATATTTGATATTTAGTTATTTCTTTGTTGTACAGTGGCGGACTAGGAGGCCGTAACAGATTTGTCTATGGTCTCGTCAGCCCTAGATTGTATTACCCAAGAACAAGAGCTATTTTGCAATACAGAAAAACGGGAAGTGTTACGCCGACCGTGTCCGCCACTGTACAAAGAAACAACTAAATATCAAAATGTTCCTAGAATGGGAAAATCTGTTCAAGGTCTACAAGACTCACAGCAAACCTGGAGAGGAAGTAGGGGCACCAGTTACGGTCCGCTCCGTACTGCTTCAGGTCGTCCATCGTGTAAACTCCGAACGGCAGCATCGACTCTTTGCCTTCGCGGCTAAAACCTTCGTAGAACTGGCCTGATGAAGAATAGGGAAAGAATAGATAGAGTATAAGCCGCACAGATAAAGAAACGATTTGAAAATGGCGGCCGAACGCATGCTATCTCGCGTATATCAGTATGAGGTAAGAGTTAAGAAGAGAGACAGCCAATACAACGGCCGCCATTTTCAAATCGTTTCTATATGTGCGCGGGTTATATTAGTCCCATCATCATCACAGCGTGTTTCGTCGACTGTTGGGCCTTCCCACAGAACAAGGAAGATGCTCTGTGGGCCTTACCAACACATCGCCAAAAGAAAAAAGTATTTTGAAGAGCGTTGCCATTATGGCCTCGCTTGGCAGGCGGGTTAGCGATCGCAGTGTGGCTCTTCAAGTATTCAACGAGGAACGCCTCTTAATATCTTTGACCATGGCACAATCTTAGTGGGAGGCCAAAGGCTGTCATTCGCAGTCGAGTTGTAGCTATAACTCGCAGTGTCAAAATGTAAGTAATATAATCGAGTTCCGACTTCGCGACGGTGAACCATACGCTCGACGGAGTATAAGCTCGAGCCAGGACAATCAATACTCCCCCCCCCCCTCCGATGAGGCTCTACAGCCAATGCTGCGGGGGGGTCGCGGGGAATTCCACAGGCTTACCTGCGGCCCCTTTGCTATCAGCCGACAAGGACACCGGCGGCGGGGTTTTAGCGGGTGCGAACCCACATAACCCTGCGGCTCCCCCCGGGGCTGCAGGGTACTAGTAAGGAGTTTCCCCACCAAAAAAAAAGGACAATCAATGCTCGGAAACGACATGTCTGAGTATCATACTCGACCGAGTAACCTCCAAACACTTGGCTGTGAATGCCAGCCTAAGCCTAACAGTGGAGTGTTGAGTGGTGTGATTCCTTTCTTCTCTACTCTGTAAAATCATTGCGAAAGGGAGTAGAATCATTTGACAGAGGAGGGCTCGTTTGGGGGCCTCTCCGCGCTCTAATCTGTGCAACGGATCGTGACGCGTCTTAAAATTTTTGTCTCCCAGAATTAAATTAAAATATTTATCTTCTAGTTAGTTATGGAGTGCCAAAAGTGTAAAAAAACATTGCCTACGAAGAAGGGGTCACTATTTACGTGCTTGGGACAGTGCCAAGGAACTTTTCATAAGACTTGTGTAAAAGGTTTGGCCGCCGACATCAAGGCAGGACGCACCCGCCATTTTTGTAACAACTGTGAGGACGACGAAAGCGATTGTGAAATTCCAGAAGAGCACGAAAGTAAGTCTGACAAGGTGCTTTCGGACATCAACAGGAAAATCGGCGTTACGACACCGTAGTACAGTCCATTGCTTTCTTAGCTGAAAAGTATGAAACGCTTCGAAACGAGCACTTAGAGGTCAGCGCTAAGGTATTGCAGCTGGAAAAAGCAGTTACTAATATGTCTAACAAGTGTGTATTCCTTGAAAAACAAAACGGAGCGCTTGAACAAAAAATTTTGGACATAGAGCAGGCTTCCCGCCAAAATAACCTCCAAATCGTGGGCGTTGAAGAACTCCCGAATGAGAAACTATCTGAATTGATGATCAAGCTAGGGGAGTTAATCAACGTCAATTCTTCTACTATTGAGTGGGCCAGAAGAATGCCGGCGCGCAAAGACGGTAGACCTTCGGCGATTTTAGTAGGGTTTGGGACCGCTGGTATTGCAACACGAGATTTATGGCTACAGCACCGACGTAATAAACAAATAACTAGTAACCTTGTGACGGAAGGGTCAGCGAAGAACCGTGTTTTCATTAACGAGGATCTGTCACGGGAAGTTAGAGAGCTTTTGTGGAAAACAAAGACGGAGCTAACGGAAGCTAAATACAAATGGGTGTCGAATGGCAAGGTGCTGGTGAAAAGGAACGACGGAGATAAGGTCATCAGAATTAGGTCTGTGAACGACATCAACCAGATTAAGGCTGGTAATGCTTGAAAATTTTCTTATTATATGGTTGTTTTTGCTACTGTGGCTAATTATTTTTTATAACATTCTTTGATTTACAGGATGTTGATATTTTTGATAACTGTGTAACATCAAGGAACGTTGATACTCTCTCTGAGTGGGTATCAGCACTACCTATTAAAAGGAATAGTTTAAGTTTGTTTCATCTAAATATAAGATCTCTTAAAAGAAACTTTAATGATCTCACAATATTGTTAGAAGACTATTTAGATTTATTTAATTTTACAGTCTTGACTGAACCTAATATTAACTTTAACTTATTGTGTATGTACCAAATACTTGGGTTTGATTTAAATACCTATACAAGAAATGGTAGAAGGGGGGGGGGGGGAGTCCTTGTTTACTCAAAAACTGAACTATGTGCCTGCGTTCTTCTACCAACGAAAGAAATGCTTACTGCTGAATGTGTTATGATATCTACTGACAGAAGTATTATAATATCTATTTATAGACCTCCTAAGATAAATAATCAACAAAAAATTGCTTAATTTCTAATAGAGTTCAATGAACTTATTCAATCATTGCCAAAAAATAGAGAAATAATTTTATGTGGAGATATAAATTTAAATTTATTAGAGGTAGGTAATAAGCATGTTCTAGAGTATGAAGACATGTTGTCTTCCTTTGGATTTGTAAAATGTATTAACAGTGTAACAAGAAGGGAAATCGTCAAAGAAAGCATTGTAGAGTCATGTATTGATCATATATATGTATGTACATTTACTTCAGCATTATATTCGGCAATCATACAACATAAAATCTCAGATCACTACTGTATAGCCGTGTCACTTTTATCTGAAGAACCTGAAGTGCCTAATAATTGTCTAAATAAAACCAAAGTGATTCTTGATAACTTTTTAGTTAGACAAAAACTTCAGTCATGTAGTTTTGATCATCTTCTAGATATTGAATGCCCTATTGAAATGTATACTAAACTTGTAGAAATAATAACAAAAATATATAGTGAAAGTTACAAAGAAGTGCATTTAAAAATAAGTAAAAGAGACAACAAGTGTTGGGTTACTAAGAACTTGAAAAATATGATAAATGAAAGAGATAAACTTTTTAATATATGGCTTAATGATAAGAAAAATATGTTAAAGCGCTTAACCTTTTAACCGCCAAGCACTTGATATGAAGTAGTCACAAAGTTCTCCCACCACGCCAAGCACTTCTCTGGAAGTAGCTTACATTTTTACAATTTATGACCCAACTATATGTTCTAAAGAGAAAAATCCAATTGGATACTGTTCTTGAAGCTTCTATGAAGTAATTCATGTTAACAGATTTTGTGAAAAGTTAATTAACTTAGAATAATAAGACGATAAACTTTAAGAAACTTTCAAATGAAAAATAGTGTGCTCTCCCACGCCAAGTACTTTACTGGAAGTGGTCTAGTGTTGTGACATTACTCGGAATTTTCGATGATTCCTAACAAATATATTTTTTAAATTATTATAACTATACACTTTTTCAACCATCTCATAACGTGTACGCATAGTGCGGACTGGAATAATATAATTTCTATTAGAATTTACTATTAATTCCTTTATTGTACACATTACAAATCCTCGCCTTTGAAAATGTCGACAACAATTAATAAGGTAGGCGGGCGGCTCTAGCGAAGCAACCCGTTCGTCAGTTGTTTGATATATCCCGTACGCCAAGCACTTGAGGTGAAGTGCTGCTGTGACGTCACATACGCAAGACAAGTTTTTTAGTGCTGTGCTAAAGAGTGGACATTTTGGTACATTGTGTCTAGACTGTTGGTACGCTCAGCGTAAAAAATAGTGAAAGTACATCTACAGATGAATTGCGCTGCGCATTTTCCAATGGTTCTAATTAGAAACTAATAAAATATTGTTGAATTGAATTAAGTCAGTTTGGATTTGGTCGTAAAAGCCTACCTACTAATACTACGTTTACTTCGAAACGTGTACACTTAGATCTACAAATGGTCATCACAGATTTTTTACAAACATCCATACATAGCTGGGTAAACGCTTTAATAGACACCATAGAATTGAATATTATACTATAGAACAAAATCACGTCTTTTAAAAAAAGCTTTCAACATTTTAAACGGTATTCACAAAGTAATAGGAAATACCCAGCAAAACTAAAAAAAAATATTGGCAATTAATTCCATAAATGGGTTTGATTTGTTTGCTAAAGCTTTAGGTTGCAGTGTTCTGAGACAAATAGATGTCGCATTATGTTGTCTTTGTGTGTAAGGTATGTTGGATAGGCACCCCACCCCGCCTATGCGTTTATGCTAAAACAAAAGCGTCGATTCCAGGTAAGAATACTCTGCAAAAAACCCTTTACAAAAATGTGATTTATGACTTTGTTTACCTTAAAAATTATTCTTTCCCACGGCTTCTACTACTGGAATACAGATTTGCAGAGAACCATTGGGACCTTACCTCTTAAGTTGTTTTTTTTGAAATAGTTAAAAGTTCATTAAAAAAAAACTCTACAACATATATTTGTTTACGTATGTAAATTGAGATACTTAAGAAAATTCCTGATGAAAATTAAAAAATCTCTTTGATGATGTAGATTGATGTAGAGGTTGTATAAAGAGACTTTATAGTATTTTACAATTATTTGTAATTTTTAATTTAAATGTTATTTATGTCCTCAAAATTAAAACAACCTTTGATTTTACATAGTTCTTTATAATGACGTTTTGGAAACGATGTTATCTATGATTGATTTATGGCAATGGTCGAGGGACAAACAGCTACAAACATAAATTATATTAATTTTTAGATTTTAAATTTATAGAAAGTATCGTTTTAGTTTTGTACATATTTGTATTTGAGGACGAAAGAGAATAATTAAAAAAAAAAATTTGCCAAAAGAAAACTAAGTATAGGTACTATATATTTTTTTATCCAGAATTAATTACGTATTTATACAAAAATAGAAAGAACGCGCGTGCGGTCGGTGCGAAGCCTAGATCTCTCTGGAGGGGCACGATAAGGACCGATGCGCTCGCGACACTATAGGCTCCGTCCGCCCCATTTATATTGTCTTCATAATGTAAGGTAAGGCGTAAGGCCCCTGCAAACGCAAAAGCGGAGCATTTTTTAATGGTGGCGAAAACACCAAGGGAACATTATTTTGTTGTTACGAGTGTTAGACAAATTTACCCAACAACTTCCATGTCCCAATACAACTCAATTTTATAAAGCTTGACAGCTATTGGTTTTTTCAAATTATAAGCATTATAACACTAATACTATACGTTTATAACTAACAACTATAGCTTTTGGAGTATAAATTGAGGTGTGTTTCCATGCCCATTGTCCATGTATGATTCAATGAAATATCCCGCCACGCTCATGACAAAAATGGTGCCTTAAACTGTAACGAGAAATGCATCACATCACATGTGACTCATGAACTTAAAATTATTAAGTTACTTGAGTGAGATTATTTTGATTGGTACATAAATGGTTTTATTAAAAACTAGTCCACCCGGCGAACTTCGCACCGCCTAACCTATAACTATCTTGTGCACGTATTAAACTTATAAACCTTCCTCTTGAATCACTCTATCTATTTAAAAAAAAACCGCATCGAAATCCGTTGCATAATTTTAAAGATTTAAATACGATTAAATAAAAGATAAAAAAATATAGTACAAAAAAACTATCGACTTTGTGATTAACAACCCTTTAACGAGATCGAACTTCGCAGTTTTTGTGTCTCTCCAGCGCCGAGTACTTGATATGAAGTAGTTAGTGACGTGCCACCGCTTTAGTTTGTTATATAATTCAGTTGAAAGTAATCAGACAAAACTCCATAAAAGCAAATTCTAATTGGGTTCTAGCATTACAAAAGTTTAAAAAACGGGAAAATGTTTAGCTTTTCGTATATTAATCACTCCATTGTTTATTTATCTCACATAAAAATTTTGGTTGATTTTGTGTGTCGATTGAATTTTGCAATCACTAATGTTTTTGAAGGTAAAATGCCTTGGCGTGGGGGAGCAACCTTCGTTTATTTCCAGTGGCGCCGAAAAGGTTAAACTATACAAAATACAGAAATAAGTGTAACAAAGCATTCTTTAAAGCTAGAAATGAGTATGAAAAAAAGGAAATTTTAGACTGTAATGGCAATATTAAAAAGCTATGGAATAGAATAAATAAACTATTAGGTAATAATAAAAAATCTGCAGATGAGATAATATTAAAAAACATGAGAGATACAGGGTCTCCTACTGATATTTGTAATAAATTTTCAGAAAAATTTTCTAAGGATGTACAGGATATTAGACATCTATGTGATAAGCAATTCCTTATTAGAAATAACTATGCAGTTGATTCCCTTGTCTCAATGAGGTGGAAACCGGTTAGCAGTGTTGATGTTTTAAGGGTTCTAAGGACCATGAGCGCTGACAAGGCGGCTGGGGTGGACCGGGTGAGGATGAGGGATTTAAAATGCATAGATGAAAAAATTAGTCCTATTTTGGTATACAACAAACTAAATTTCCATGTAAACTTAAAGAGGCTGTTATCCGTCCTATTTATAAAAAAGGTAGTTTTAGTAACTATAGTAACTATAGACCAATTGCTATTTTAGCTAGTATTGAGAAAGTGATAGAGAAATGTATAATTAACCAGATAAATAAGTTTTTGTCAGTAAATAATGTTTTGTGTCCTAGTCAACACGGATTTCAGAAGGGTAAAAGCACAAATACTCTTTTATTAAAATTTACAGATGAAGTGAATGGATATCTTAATGATAAAAAATTTGTAGTAGCCATATTTTTTGATTTCAAGAAGGCTTTTGACACCCTCCAGCACGGGACGCTAACTCTGGCTATGTCTGAATGTGGTGTGAGAGGCCCATTGAATGATTGGTTCAAGGAGTACCTCACTGAACGCACTTATCGTGTTAAGGTGGGAGAGGTGTGTAGCGACCCACCATGCCAGGTGGACTGTGGTGTTCCGCAGGGATCTGGGTGTGGTCCGGTTTGCTACCTGATGCATGTTAACTCCCTATGTGCTACGGTTCAGCACTGCACTACTTATATGTTTGCTGATGATCTATGTGCTCTGCGTGCCGGTAGGGACATGGCTGAGGTCTGTCGTCTTGTGCAGGAGGATGTGGATAGAGTTAAATGGTCTCATGATAATGGTATAATTTTAAATTCTGCTAAAACTCAATTATTGGTAATCCATTCGCCTTACGCCTGTATGCCAGATATCCCTTGTAAAATATATACTCATTCTTATGAATGTATACATGCTAATTTTGTTAATTGTTCTTGTAGTCAGATAATTAGAATTCCACAGGTTACCTATCTAGGCATGCAAATAGATGAAAACTTTGGTTGGACAAAGCACATTGAATATATTTTGAATAAACTAAGAATATTATTAGGTAAATTTTATCAACTTAGTTTTAAAGTGCATACTGGAGTGCTCAGGTGTCTGTACTTGGCTTTAGTTGAGTCTGTTATTAGCTATGCTCTTGATTGCTATGGTTCAACTTTTAAAACTTACATTGAAAAGATAGATAAAATGCAAATTAGATTTTTAAAATTAATAGTTGATAAAAAAGTTAAAAGCAAAAATAGGGACAACTACAAAAAACTTTTTGAGATATGCAATGTACTCCCAGCTAGTCAAAAATATAGATACCTCTTAGCAATAAACAACCATAGCAATCAGGCGCATAGAGTATCTATACAGCATGGTGCAGGCACCAGAGCGGCACTATCTGGGAAATTTGAAACTGTCAGGGTAAACAATTATTTTGGTGGCAGAACGTTGTTAAGACAAATTCCTATTATATTTAACGAGATGCCCTCTTCTATTCAAAATGAATGTAAAAAATCTGTATTTGCTAAACTCTATAAAATAAATTTAATTGAAAAGTATGTAAATAGCTAACTACAGTACCTACATCTATAGATTAAGAGGACTGAAGTATGTTATCTTCAATACAATTTAACAAACTAATGTTATGCTGTTAAATTTTTACTAATAGATTTAAGTTTAGGCTTTTATTTTCTGCAGACAAACCCCAATGTGGGTTTTGCAGAATTTTGTTAATTTTGTCTAAGAAATTTTTAATAAATAATTTTTGAATTTTTGAATTTGAATTTGAATTTGAACGCGACCTTTGTCGTAAGGCAAGGGAGCTAATTGGTAGGCACCCTGAACTACCTGGCCTCTAGCAGTATAGGATACTTTACCAGATTGTGAGTGATGGATGAACTTACAAATTGGTACTTCGCTATCCCTCTCGTGTTTCTCGCGGATGTAGCTGGCTGTGAGCGCATGACACTTTCCATCAACTAATTTCCCTTCTCTTTCTTTTGAGACCTGTAAATAAATTATTAAGATATATTTAAATTAAATGTACTGAATTGCAGACATATGGTTTGTGAAGTTCTCTGGCTTAAAATTAATATTAAGAACTATAGTATAAGTATAAAAGGATGTGGAAGATTGGTATAAGGGAAAAAAGCCTAGCAGTGGGAAGGTAAAAATTAAAAGGTCTCCATGATGCAATAGTTATTACAACACTGTTGTTAATTAAGGCGGTAACTCTCGGAATGGCGCGAAATTCAAAAATTTTCACGTTTTTTATTTATTTTGGCGAAAGTATTTGTCTTTATTAAAGTTTAAATGAATTCGCGTACGTAAAAACCTATTTCCCACATTGTGATATATCGTTTTTGAAAGACAGAGTTACCGATTTTGTGTATATTCAAGGAACTTGATTTTTGGCCTTTTACCCCTTAGACACAAAATCTGTAGGTCTGTCTTCCAAAAACGTTGTATTACTATGTGCGAGATAGTTTTTTACATACGCGAATTCATTTAAACTTTATTAAAAATGTATACTTTCGCCAGAATAAATAAAAAACACGAAAAAATTTAAATTTCGCGCCATACCATGAGGTTACCACCTTAAATAAGTTTCCTATACTAAAACCATTCAAGAGACAAATTTAAATTTGGAAGACACATTACAGCTTGATTGCCTAGAAAAAAATCGCTTTTAGTGATAAGGCCACCCTTTGCATAGTTCAATGAAATTTAAATGTTATTGTTATTTGATGTCTTATTTCAGTTGCAAAAAAATATTCTTTTATTTTATCTTACACATCACGCAAACAAAAATAACATCTTTTGGACTAGAAAGCACCAAGACTTACTTCAGGATGTATGCACAAGTTCTTCCTGGAGCTGAGAACAACTCCGCACATGCTCGGCAACTGTCCGTCATGTTTCTCATAGTACTTGAACAGGTTTTTCAACTCTTCAAGTACCTTCTCTATTTCTGGTACTGTTCGGGAGCAGTATATTAGTTTCCTGAAAGTTTTTTTAATTAGGTAGTCATTGAATCTTTGAAAACATAAGTGATAATGTTGTCAATTTTCTCTTATTCCTCATCAGGGACATAGGACACTCAGTAAAGCTTGCAACTCACTCCTTTTTTGGGAACCATCTCCACTTCCCCCGCTGATGATCCTATTGCCTCTAAGATATATAAGGACTTGGAAAATTAACATTTTAAGACATGGAGGAATGAATCCAAATAATGCTAAACAAATCTATTTAAATAGTGGTGATATGGTTTACCTGACATGATGAGGGTTCTGTATCATATAGGCCACTATAAGTGAGAGTAGAGAGATCGTTTTGCCAGTTCCAGAGGGCATTTCTAACATTCCATGGCCCTAAAAATAACAATGTAAGTGTTTGTAAACAAATTATAACCTATGATTTTTAATTCCGGAAAATCATCAAAATTTGTTGTTTTATGTGAATAGCGTACCTTAGCGTCTAAAGTTTTCTTCAGATCCAACATGTAGGCATACTGCTCTGGATAAATGTAATCGTAAGGGAAGTAAACAAGTAAACCGTCAACCGTTAACCTGAAAATGTAAAAAATATGTTTTCTACCACAGAAACTTAGATGAAACTTGTAAACACAAATTAAGTATAGTTCTTACTTCATTTTGAAGGTATTCACGTAAAAAAACGCTTTTAAATCACAAAACTAAATATTAAAATCAGTCAAGAAATGAGAAGCCGGAAAAAACAACCCTTCTCTGAACAGGATTGATTGATTTATTGATAATCAATCAGTCAATAGTTCAAATTTGAGTTTTTTTTTTCTTTTTGCAATACGTAGATAGGCAAAGATCATATGAACATACAGCCTTTTATACATCTTCGTGTTTTTTTCTGTTAAGATCTCAGGTTAAGATATCTGGGCGGAGATCCAGCCACCAGCCTGGTGGTGCCATTACCACTAATATCAAATGCTCTGGGGCAATGCATCAAGTCATGCGGAGTTGCTTGCTGATTAGAATTAACTCTAAAGCATGGTAGGCCTGTGTAAGCGTGCATTAAAGTTTTAGCTCTAAGCATATTGTTTTCCCCCCGCCCACCGCAAAGCTCATAATTAGCGATGTTAACTGCTCGTTAACAAAAGTCACTTCTTATCAAAGACTTTGAATTGTTTGCTCTAATGTACCTACGAGACAAACTTTCAAAGAAAATTATTAATATGTTTACCTCTTGACCTTTGATAACATGCATTGCTTGACGATAAATAGTAGGTACATATAATTAAGTAAGTAATTATTGACAATAAGTTTATAAAAACGTAAATTTTAAGATAAAACTTTATTGAAGCGTTAATCTTGTTGGCAATGGTTCGTGTTGCACTTATTGGTGCTGGCATTAACGGCTTGGCTTCAGCCGTGAAGATAAAACAGAAATATCCGGATTTCGAGGTAACTTACAGACAATAATAATAATCTTAATGCTAGATCATTGTGGGTGTTTCTCTTTCTAACATGAATTAATTAAAGGGGTGATTCAGCTAACCATAAACTGAGCCCACCAGCTGATCGAACCAATGTATGAGACAGCTGTTTTGTTTAGTTTTCGACCCATTAGTTACCTGGGTAAAGTTAATAGCTGAATCCCTCAATTTATTTATTGCGGCCTTGACCAAAATATACTGTCTAAACACAGGATATTTAGGTCAAGGTCTCATCATACCTATACATTAATTACTAATTAACGGGTGCGATACTAGCGCCACTTCCTTAAATAATTAATATCTTCTAAACCATGGCGTTGTCAGCATGGGCGTGACAACTCTGGATAACGAGAGTAGAAGGTGTGGCCTTCTGATGAATACGAAGAAAACTTATTTAATGACAAATAGTCGGGAGATACCCACGAAAATAAACTCTCAAGATATTCAATACACCAAAGAATACATATATACTTGGGACAAAATATTTCATTTAAAAATTTAACTCATAAAGAAGTTGACAGAAGAATAAAACTAACATGGGGAAAATACTGGTCACTAAAACACATCTTCAAATCAAGATTACCTATACATCTTAAGAAAAAGGCAATAGACACAATAATTCTCCCAACGCTACTCTATGGTTGTCAAACATGGGCTCTTACAAAGAAAACTATATCTCGAATACAGACATTCCAGAGGGCCGTAGAGAGAAGTATGCTGGGCATCAAACTAAAAGACCGCAACCGAAATAGCGATATTCGTAGAAAAACCAAGGTAACTGACGCCGCTGAACTGGCTTGCAAGTTAAAGTGGAGATGGGCTGGCCACGTTGCTCGCGCTGCAGATGGACGCTGGAGCGAAAGAATTATCCACTGGTGGCCGCGAGAATCTAAGAGACCGCGAGGGAGACCGCGCGCCCGCTGGAGAGACGACGTGGAAGACGTCGCTGGACACACCTGGACCAGACTAGCTGCAGACAGACATAAATGGAAAATGAAGGAGGAGGCCTTTACTCGAAAATGGGTACCAAAAAATCAACTAAATACATGATGAAGAATGATGAAAAAATAACACTAGAATAAGTTCATGTAATATATTTACTATCTAATTTTAAATTCAATAAAACTACTAATTCAAATACACAACAAAATAAAACAATTTGTATTTAAAATTGCATGCGTGTAACAGAATGTGAAATACTGTATTTTTTGGAATAAATGGCTTTATTATTATTATTATTATTATTAAACCATGGCGGAAATCAAAAAAGAAGCGTCAATAACGCCTTATAATCTATTCTAATCCAGCAAGACTATATAGGGCTCAGAGTAAGGAAACCGCCTAGGGCCTCATTGACGCAAATTTTTGATTTCGGACATAGTTTAGAAGATATAATAATTTATCGGAAGTGGCGCTAGCATCGCACCGTGTTTACCGAAATTAATAAAATTTATCTTAGTTCTTAGGTAGGTATAACATTGTATAAAAAATACCTCTATCTGTCTTTCGTCCGCTAGGTGGCGATAGTGTCGGATAAATTCACACCGGAAACGACAGGCGATGGTTCCGGCGGGTTGGTGGTACCCCTACCTTTGCGGGAACACAACGGGGGAGTTACTCAGGTGACTACTTACTCCCATTACCTTAGTGGTTAGATTCAGTGAGGTGACGGGGGGGGGGACGCTATTTAGATTACAGTGGCGGTTTAGGAGGCCGTAACATTAACAACGTAATTTGTCTATGGTTTCGTCAGCCCTCACCCTCACCCATAGAAAAATTTCCCTCACCTCTGTGAGGTGGGGAAACGCTATCAGCCCTAGACTGTATTGCCAAAATGCCAAAGAACAATAGCTATTTTGCAATACAGAAAAACCGGAAGTGTTACGGCGACCTATTCCGCCACTGTACTTACGTGGGTTGCCTTTTCTTTTTTTTTTAGGCAGGGAAACTCCTAACGAGTACCCTGCGACCCCGGGGGGAGTCGCAGGGTTATGTGGGGTTCGCACCCACTAAAACCCCGCCGGTGTCCATCTCGGCTGTTGGCAAAGGGGTCACGGGTGATCTTTCGATCGTTATGTTCAACACCGCGACCCCCTCCAGCATTGGCTGTTTAGCCTCTTCACGGGGGGACAAGTGGTGGTAGTCCCCCCTGAGCGCGGATGGCTCTTTCTACGCTCGACGGCGGAATCGGGACACCGCGTTCCACCGGCCTTCTCGGGGCCGTTATATGACTACACGAGGCCACCGCCTACGCCTCGTGCACCCAACGACCCCGGGGTCCCGTCTTAGTCGCCTCTTACGACAGGCAGGGGATACCTCAGTCCTATTCTTCGGCCCGGTACTGCAGGGCGTTACGTGGGTTGCCTGGAAAAAACGCTCTTAGCGATAAGGTTGCCCTTTGCATGCAAATTCAATTTGTTTGTAGATACCCTGAATTTATTTATGTAGTTTTGTAGTTTACTTTGTATGCAATAAAGTGTTTTCTATTCTATTCTTACTTAATCATTTCATTACCCACTAAGTACAGTGGCGGACACGCCGGCGTAACACTTCTGGTTTTTCTGTATTGCAAGATAACTCTTGTTCTTTGGTAATACAGTCTAGGGCTGACGAAACCATAGACAAATCTATTACGGCCTCCTAGTCCGCCACTAAAACACACACACAATAAAACCGGAAGTGTTACGCCGATCGTGTCCGCCACTGTACTAGTGTACTGTACACACAGAACTATAGAGAATAGTCTTCATTGTTCTGTGAGGTTGCACTCCGCGGCTTCGCCAGCGCCTTTGCGCCCTTGGACCGCAAAATCATAATTATTCATTGCCGTAGGATTTTCGGGATAAAACGTAGCCTATATCCTTTCTCAGGGCAGGGAAAAATTTCTCGAGTGGCGACCGCGCACCGGAAGACGCTGTGTAGGCATACCCTGCACTAGGTGGTTAGACGATCTGGTGAAGGTTGCGTAATTATACTGGATATGGCGATGAGTGGAAGAGGCCTATGCCCAGCAGTGGACGTCTTTCGGCTTTTGAAATGTAATTCTAATGTGTTTTAACTTTACCTACCTATGCAAATTTTTTTATAACATAGTGCAATCATTTTCAGTAAATGGGGCATAGAAACCTATAACTACCTCCACAAGCTATGGCTGGAAGGATCTATCAGTATCTCCCTAATGCCCTTCTACTCACTCACACGGAAAACGAAAGGGACAACCATACCGGGGTGGGCGAGTTCCGTATTCGGATTCCATTTGCTTGAGAAAAAAGAATTGGAGGTCCTTAATGTTCTTTATTCTGGAAAGTTTGTGTAAGTATAATAATATGTCTTTTAATAAATTTAGCAATTTTCATTAAAAGGCCCAGAGTGCCCTTATCAAGGCGCGATAAAAACATGCAATTTTTAACCGACTTCAAAAAAGGAGGTTATCAGTTCGACCCGTATGTATATGTATGTATGTTTGTCCGCGATTATCTCGCGTTTGGCTGAACCGATTTTGATGCGGTTTTCAGATAAGTATTTGTTACATTCAGGAGAAGGTTTAAGTACCTATTTTAACCGACTTCGAAAAAGAGGAAGTTCTCAGATTATGTTTGTGTCAGTTCTTTGAAGGCGGGTTCTTTTTGTAAAAAATAAATTATAAAGTAAAGTTTTTGAGACAGGTATGTAGTAAATTAGGCGCTAAAACAGACGACGTCGCCGCCACCGCGCCGCCGCCGCACCGCCACCGCGCATTCGCAGCGCTGACACCGCGCTATCAATGCAAATTTTATCGTTCCACTGTACTATAGTTATATAATAATAACACATCACACTCAGAGCCCCTAACTAGGAAAAACCTGTATCTACGGTACCCGAAACACACACAGAAACGAACATTACACCCAGACCGGAAACAAACATCGATATTCATCATATCAATATTCGCCTCGCCCGGGAATCAAACCCAGATGCACACGCTTACTCAGTCCACATCACTGCCAACTGAGCCACGAAGCAGTCGTAATACATTGCTAGTTCTGAACATCGCACTTTTAAAAGATTAGTAAGATGTTAAAGATTTTAGCTTCATATTGTAAAGTCTAACCGTCTTATTCATAAAGATACAGTACATTTTAAGTAGCGTTACTGGAGGTCTACTTCTCTGGTTTGTTGTATGGTAAATACGTGACATCCAGTCTAAATTGACATACGTCAAATAACTAAAATGCTCTTTAACTTTTTATGAATAAGACGGTAAACTTCTACTCAAACCACGGTTTTGCAGATAAAAAGGTATCAAGTTTTGTCTTTAGAGTCAAGGATTGCTTGAGGACTTATTTATTCCGCGAAATTATTAAGTACTACATTTAATACATATCTATAAGTTCGACCAGCACCTGGGCCGCGCCGTGCTCATGTAACTAGAGTATTGTACGTAGGCGTGGCTTTGTCAAACAGCAGGCGCTTTAGTGAGGCGTCAGAGCGCTAGCCTTACGAGACGCTAGAGCGTCGACACCTAATGTACAGTGGCGGACTAGGAGGCCGTAACAGATTTGTCTATGGTTTCGTCAGCCCTAGACTGTATTACCAAAGAAGAGCTATTTAGCAATACAGAAAAACCGGAAGTGTTACGCCGACCGTGTCCGCCACTGTACAATCAGCTGATGGGGTGTAATAAAGAAACGTAGGTTAACTCATGTTTTTCCTATCCATTGCAGAGAAGGACACACCTTTATGACGTTCGTGGTTCCACCAAAGAAACTCCTCACTTATCTCCTAGAAAAATTTAATGCACTGGGAGGTAAAATAATTTTTCACAAAATATCAAATCTTCAGGATAATGTACTGAAGAACTACGACGTTGTGATCAACTGTTCGGGTTTAGGCGCGAGATATCTGGTCCCCGATACACGGGTTTACCCTATTAGAGGACAGGTTATTAGGGTAAGATTTTATATTTATTAAACTTCTTAGTTCAAAAAATCAAATCAAATGAAAATTATTTATTAAGTAAATAATTGTATTTGAACAAAATTAACGAAATTCTACAGAACCTAGTTGACCCGGCGAACTTCGTACAGCCATACCTATTATTGCAGTGTTATATATAATGTATAAACCTTCCTATTGAATTACTCTCATCTTTAAAAAACTGCATCATAATCTGTTGCATAGTTTTAAAGATATAATATAAGCATATACATACATAACGTCACGCCTGTATTCAATCGGGGTAGGCAGAGACAATTGATTTCCACTTGCTACGATCCTGACACACTTCTTTCGCTACTTCTACAGTCATAAGCCTTTTCATACACGCACGTCGGTTTCGCGCGGAAAGCGACTGTGATTTATACCTACTTACTATGTATGGTAAAAATGCATCCATCCAGATCCAGGGGGTCAAGTTTCTTAACTAAAAACGATCGACTCGTAAATGAATTGTTAGCGACTTCGTTATCCATTGCTGTTTTGTTTGGGCCTGTAAAAGAAATTGCCTTTGTTAAAACGGCTATGGTTAACTTAGTCGATGATAACCAGTCGATCGGATTTATTTAAGAAACTTGACCCCCGATGTGCCCGGGCCCCGGGCCAATAGGTATTCAATAGCTATTTTACATTAAATTCTTTTTAAGGTGAAAGCTCCCTGGATAACGGCCACAATAATGGATGAAGACAAAGGAAATTATATTATACCAAAGTAAGTAAGTACGTTCTAAGCATTTGTCATTACCGGAACCCGGAACCACAGAGTTTATAATACTTAACCGGTACCAGAACTAAGGTACGCAAAGAGGGAAGGTAATACCCCCTACAATGTGGTCGGACGACCTGAGAAGTTTGCGGGAGGGAAGTGTATGTTGATTTTAGTTCACTAATTTAAAGTGACCTTGTAAAAAGATACAATGTTACTTTAAATTAGTGAACTAAACTGTATTTTAAGTATTAATTTTAAGAAATTGTTAACATATTTCAGCTACGACAGTTGCGTCCTAGGCGGTACCCATCAAGAGCACGACTACAATACTAAACCAAATGACACAGACACAGAGTTTATACTCAAAGGATGCCAGCGATTGATTCCAGGACTTAAGGTACACTCCAGCACATTTTAACTACCATACTAACCCTATATCGTCGGTGCGCTTTCCAAAACTGTTATGTGTGTTTTACCAACTTTTCAGGAGAAGCAAAAAACTGTTTAATTTAAAAATTAAAATTATTAAAAAAAAAACGGACAGCTATACGATTCGGTCACTAAGCCTGTTACTAGTGCGGCTAACGACCCTAGAGCCAAACTAACCCGACACTATACCGAAGATATCCCGGACATCAGCCTGTACGAGATAAGGATGGCCCTGAAACTGCTTAAAAACAACAAGGCACCGGGTGAGGATGGAATCACGTCAGAGCTTCTGAAAGCGGGTGGAACACCGGTACTCAAAGTCCTTCAGAGGCTCTTTAATTCTGTCCTACTCGAAGGGACCACGCCTGAAGCATGGAACAGAAGTGAGGTGGTGCTTTTCTTTAAGAAGGGCGATAAAACCCTTTTTAAGAATTATAGGCCCATCTCGCTTTTGAGCCATGTTTATAAGCTGTTTTCCAGGATCATCGCCAATCGTCTCGAACGAAGGTTTGATGACTTCCAGCCTCCCGAACAAGCCGGCTTCCGAAAAGGCTTTAGTACACATACATACGCTGCGGCAAGTTATACAGAAGACCGAAGAGTATAACTTGCCGCTATGTCTAGCGTTTGTGGACTATGAGAAGGCCTTTGATTCGGTCGAAACATGGGCGGTGCTAGAGTCCCTCCAACGATGCCGGATTGACTATCGGTACATCGAAGTGCTGAAGTGTTTGTATAGCAACGCCACCATGTCTGTCCGAGTACAGGAACAGAATTCGAAGGCCATTCCCTTGAACAGAGGCGTGAGACAGGGAGATGTTATATCTCCGAAACTGTTCACCGCCACTTTAGAAGACGCCTTCAAACTTCTAGAATGGAAAGGGCAGGGCATCAATATTAACGGCGAATACATCACTCACCTTCGGTTTGCCGACGACATCGTAGTCATGGCAAGGTCGATGGAGGAACTCAGCACGATGCTCGAAGGCCTCAACCGAGTCTCCCAACAGGTGGGCCTTAAAATGAACATGGACAAGACGAAGGTCATGTCTAATGTCCATGTTCTGCCTACCCCAGTTATGGTTGGGAACTCGGTTCTCGAAGTTGTCGACGAGTACATATACCTAGGACAAACCATCCAGTTAGGTAGGTCCAACTTCGAGAAGGAGGTCAATCGCCGAATCCAGCTCGGATGGGCCGCGTTCGGGAAACTACGCAACGTCTTCTCGTCCAATATTCCTCAGTGCCTGAAGACGAAGGTATTTAACCAATGTGTGCTGCCAGTGATGACATACGGTTCTGAAACGTGGTGCTTCACTATAGGGCTTATGAACCGGCTCCGAGTAGCTCAACGAGCCATGGAGCGGGCTATGCTCGGGATTTCTCTGCGGGATCGAATCAGAAATGAGGACATACGCAGAGAAACCAGGGTCACCGACATAGCCAAGCGGATAAGCTCGTTGAAGTGGCAATGGGCAGGTCATATAGCCCGCAGAACAGATGGCCGCTGGGGCCGAAAAGTTCTCGAGTGGAGACCACGGATCGGCAAGCGCAGCGTAGGACGTCCACCGACCAGATGGACGGATGATCTGCGCAAGGCTGCGGGTCCACGCTGGATGCAGGCCACCTGCGATCGGTACAGATGGAGAGCCTTGAGGGAGGCCTATGTCCAGCAGTGGACGTCTTACGGCTGAAATGATGATGATGATGATGAAAAAAAAAAACTGTTAATGACAAAAGTTGCTAAAAAATATGTTATTACCACGACATTAATTACATACATTTTCATAGCCCACCCAGGGTGCTAGATTTTTTTTTCTTATTTTTATGCACATAGCAGTTTTGTCTTCACAGAAAAGGTTTGCTATGTGTAAAAATGCACATAACATGATACTTAACACTATGCGGATTACAAAGTTATGTCGGTTATGTGTAAAATTTCCCTAATAAATAAATTAAAACAATGTATTTTTTTCGTATATGGGATGCACAACGACACATACATAACCCAATATCAACCACTCTAGCTAAAGACCCGAAAGCTAGATTGATCCGATACCTATACCGAGGACATTCTCAACGTTAGCTTGTATGAGATTAGTAAGGATCTTAAACAGCTTAACCAAAACAAGGCTCATAAAGGTCAACCTTTAGTAGCCATGAGGATAACGGAATCACAGCTGAACTTCTGAAGGCAGGTGGTAAACAGGACTCTAGGGCTCTTCAGAAATTGTTGAATTACGTCATATAATATGGCGGGCAAATCACGTAATATGGCGGTGTCGCCAGAAGCTTGAAACAAAAGTGTTAAAAACCCTGCTAAAGAACTATCCCACTTCTGAGCCTGAGTCATGAAAAATCTCGCGGATCGTCTTCTAGCCTCCGAACAAACTGGATTCCGTAAAAAATTGTACTTACCATAGACCACATTCATGCTTTAAGACAGGTAATCACAGAAGAAGAGTATTAACTGCCTCTTTGCCTAGCATTTGTAGACTTTGAGAAAGCCTTTGATTCGATTGAGACCTCAGTTTGGCAGTTACTGCAATTTTTCCAGTGGTTCCAAGAGTGCTAAGAGGTCTATCGGATTACCGATGTGTTGAAGAGTTTGTACATTCAAGCCTCCATGTCAGTTGGACTACAGGATCTGAGCTCGAGGGCTGTTTGACTGCAGCGGGGTGTCAGACAGGGATGACATCCCCCTAAATCAACATGACAATCCCCAACACTGTTCACCGCTGCACTCGAGGATCTCTTTAAGACTGTGGACTGAAAAGAAGTAGGCGTCAACGTAAACGACGAGTCACTAACCTTCGATTTGCTGATGATATCTTAGTTATGGCCCAGACCACGAAGGAACTTAGTGCAATGCTTTATGACTTCAGTTGGGCCTCCAATCGAGTTGGTAAATCGAAGATCATATTCAACGCCTATGTAAGACTACAACTCCTGTCTAGATCCGAGACTATATGCTCGAAGCTGCGACGAATACAAATATCTGGGAGTAACTGTCCAACTAGCTTGGGCCAACTCCGAGAAAGAGGTCGATCGTCAAATCCAACTCGAATAGGCAGCTTTTTGGGAAGCTCCTCTACATCTTCTCTTCCAAGTTATCGCAGTACCTTAATAAGACGAAAGTCCTCGAATAATGTATCATGTTGCCAGTGACGACAAACGACTTACGAACTGGAGACTTGGTCGCTTGCTAACTATGGGCCTCATCAGAAAGCTCAAGTTCATACAAGGGCTATTCAAAGGGTTATTCTCGGACTTTACCTGCGTGATCAAATCAGAAATGATGAGATCCACAGAGGAACTAAAGTCACCGGCATAGCCCAAAGAATCGCGAAACTTAAGTGACATTGGGCATGGGCAGGGCAAATAGCTCGAAGAACTGATACAATCTTCAATTCAGCCCTAGCTACCATCTGTTTCTGGAGTGGCAACCCCGCACCGGAAAACGCAGAGTAGGCAGACCCCCACTAGGTGGTCTGACGACCTGGTGAAGGCTGCGGGAGTACACTGGATGAGGGTCGCGCAAGACCGGTCGGTGTGGCGATGTGTGGAACAGGCTTATGACCAGCTGTGGGCATCTTTAGGTTAAGATGATGATGATATTATAAAAAATAAGCTTTGAATACCTTTAATAAAATATCTCGCTATAAAAGCAAGATACTTAATAATTCTAGTACAAAAAAAAATATTTAATAAAACATTTTTTAAGTAAAAAATAGGTATTCAAATCGATACTATTATTATAATTTTAGTATTATTAACTACTCGAAAAACCAACATAAGCTAAGAATACAAAAAATAATCAAAATTGTCTCTCAAAATGGCACCAAGCTTTAACAATATCATTGTTGTTAAAACTGATATGTGCTATATTGGACCTCAATATAACTGGTTGTCAAAACTGATATGTGCGATATAGGACCTGTTATGTGATTGACCGGAACACTTTGATGTGCTAAAACGTCACATATCAGAAATTCCAATTCAAATCTGTGCACATAACATGAAATGTAAATCGTGTTCTGAAGGTCTTAGGCACATACAAGTTTTTGCAAACGATGCGCATTTAAAAATGAAACACAGTGGACTAAAAAAAAATTTTTTGAAAATTTGCACATAACAGTTTTGGCAAGCGCACCGACGATATGTAACACTGAAAAAAAAAGGAGAACGTTTCGTTGCAAACGCGATAGGAACGAAGGCCAACTGACTGACAGTCGACCAAGCCAATGCCCGTAGGGAGGGGAGCGAGAAATGCGAGCGAGCGGGAGAGAGAGATAGGTATATAGTTCTCGGTCTCTTTCATTCTCTCTTTCGCTGTAACGCTTTTGTGTCTCACTTCAGCCGTAACGTTGCACTTTTTCTTAGCTAGGTCTTATATTGCTTTGGGTTTTTTTTAGGTAATAGTAAGCTCAGATTCAGCCCAATTACCCTTTTGTCAGAAACAGCTTGTATTTTATATGGTAAGTGTTGGTTGGTGCCACTTTCCTCGAAATTCCTAGAAATATACTTACTAGAACGTTTGTATTTCAGAATGCGAAGATATTAGATAATTGGGCTGGTTTGAGACCCGGCAGAGACGCTGTGAGATTGGAGAAGGAAATCATCAATGGCAAACTTTATATTCACAACTATGGACATGGTTAGTTTTTGTTTGTCGAAAGTCGAAACCATGTTAAAAGTATTATTTAGCTTTTAATTTTTAAGGCCATGTTATGTAGCTTTCAGGTTCAAAATCTAAGGAATAAACCGTTTGTTGCTTTAAGTGGCCACCTTAGTTTAAAATAATTTTCTAAGATCATTATGCTAAAAGCTACACAACATAGCCTTAAAAATTCTAAGCAAGATTATCTAGAGAGCTGACGCATATTTTTAATTTCGGCCATGGTTTAGAAGATATTTATTATTTATCGGGAGTGGCGCTAGTTTCGCACCGTGTAAGCCCTAAATATGAGATAATAATATTTATTATTCCTTTTTAGCTGATACATATTATCAAATTGATTTTATTTGTAACTAAAACTATCATCGTTTTTTTTTAGGAGGCAGTGGATTTACACTATTCTGGGGATGCGCTACTCAAGTAGTCGAGATACTCGAATCAAAACTAGTTGAAGACAGAAACACAAATAACATCTCAAAATTATAATAAAATAGAATATTTATTATTTACATTTTTACTTCTTGTACAAT
This sequence comes from Euspilapteryx auroguttella, assembly GCA_951802225.1. Classification (NCBI taxonomy): domain Eukaryota; kingdom Metazoa; phylum Arthropoda; class Insecta; order Lepidoptera; family Gracillariidae; genus Euspilapteryx; species Euspilapteryx auroguttella. Next base: position 9,081,111 of record OX637657.1, on the reverse strand, counting down.
AAAACTTTTATAAAATGCTTTGGAATAAACACTATTCATGACGATATGTGTTTTAATTAAAATTATTTATTGCTTGGCATGGCAGTAGGTAACTTCTTTTTGTCGCTTCATTCTCTGAAAAAGAAAAGCTTTTATTTATAAAAATACTAGTCGACCCGGCAAACTTCGTACCGCCTAACCTTTTTATATTTTGTGCATATATTATACTTTATAAACCTTCCTATTGAATCACTCTATCGATTAAAAAAAACACTCATCAAAATCCGTTGCGTTGTTTTAAAGATTTAAGCATACATAGGGACAGACGCGGGATGCGACTTCATTTTATACTATGTATTGATATATATTTGAATGTTGATAAAAGAAAAGCCCTTTTAGGTCTTCGCAGCGCGTCTTAAACCTAAATATGTACCACTATTATACTATCACAACTTACGTTTTAACCTTTCTGATAATATCGTAGACATCATCCCTCTTCTGAGACCGGATGGGTATCTGGCTCCGCACCTCTTGAACCATGTTTAAATCTGAAACAGAACAATAATATAAATAACTCAAATTAAAAAATTAAAAAGCCCCGACCCATTCAGACCCCTCATAATCTAATCATCTTAAAAAGATCATGGTTACCTTACAATATACTTTCAATATCATAGATGTAACCTGGTACCAAATTTCAAATCGAAAGGACATATGGAAGATAGTTTGATCCCCTCATCCATTATTTAAGAGCTGATCATCTTCAAACTGCTGTCTCGGCCTGAAATTATCTATGATACAAAAAAAACTAAACGAAAATCTGTTCAGCCGTTTGGGCTCTACGATGCCACAGACAGATACACAGACAGACAGACAGATACACACGTTAAAATTATAACACCCCTCTCTGAATTTTCGTTCGAGGGTTAAAAAATATAAGTACAAGAAAAAGATCTATTCCTGAAAAACCTTTTGTTATATTTCTCAAAGAGCAAATTATTAAAATATTTGGGTATTTTTTGATAATTCGTGATTTTATCATATTTGTGGCGCTACTGTTACAAACTATTATAAGTAGGTCCTTCTATTGGCCTTGTGGCGAAATATTGCCAAAATATAAAAATTGAATTGAATTAGGTCCTTTTTTTTAGTAAAATAATTAAGAATTCCACACAGAGCTCCTTGCAAGGTAGAACAGACACAGATTCTTAATCTGGTTATTAAACTACTTTTTAACCGACTTCAAAAAAGGAGGTTATCAGTTTGACCTGTATGTATGTATGTATGTTTGTCTGCGATTATCTCGCGTTTGGCTGAACCGATTTCGATGCGGTTTTCAGATAAGTATTTGTTACATTCAGAAGGTTTTAGTACATATTTATAACCGACTTCAAAAAAGAGGAAGTTCTCAGTTGATGTATGTGTCAGTTTATTGAAGGTGGGTTCCTTTTTTGTAAAAAAGAAATTATTTGAAATTTTACTTTGTCTAGTTGCAGCCTATGTATCTACCATATTCCCAAAACTTAGATAACTTTGAGTCACGTCAACTTAGAAATACTCTACAATCTCCCTAACTTGGAAATACTGCTCTAAATCATAAATTTTCAACCAAAAACTCACCAACATCAGCAAAAAGAACATCAGGCCCTTCCTTCAAACTGTCGACCACTCTAGCCCAAGGGTCGACCAGCATAGAGTGCCCCCAGGCCACGTACTCCCCCTCCCCCCTCGCAGGGCTCACTAGCGCCACGTAGAGCTGGTTATCTGTGGCCCTGGCCCGAGCTAGGAGCTCCCAGTGTAACGGACCCGTTGTCATGTTGAATGCTCCAGGGTAAATTAGGAGGGAACAACCTGAAGCAACAGATATCAATAATGTAAATATAATAAACGCATTTCAATAATAATAATAACACATCACACTCAGAGCCCCTAACCAGGAAGAACCTGTATCTAGGGTGCCCGAAACACACACAGAGACAAACAACACACCCAGACCGGAAACAAACATCGATATTCATCATATCAATATTATATTTTTCCTTAAAACATCAGATTCCCAAAGTTTCCCGTGGGAATTTCGGAATAAAAAGTAGCTAATTAAAACTTAATTTAAAATCGGTTCAGTAGGTTTGTCGTAAAAGCAAGACGGACAGAGTTACTTTCCCATTTATAACAATAATAATTTATTTGCGAGCCAAAATACATGGTGTTACATAAAGTTAAATGAACAAACAATTAATCAAAGCCTAAATTGGGGTACATACAAGAAAGATTGTCTAGTCCGAAAAATGAGCAAAAATATAGACTCTGAACCTGGATACGAAGCCTGTATCTCAAGGGTTGTACTATATTAGTATGAACTAGGTGACACCGCCACGGATATAACTGATATCATATCAGCACAGCCTTACAATATAATTTTACACAGTAATTATTCATAAATTATAGCCCATGTGCTGAAAGAAAATTTTATAGCCTTTTCATCATCAGACATAACTTAGGATTCTAATAGTGACCAGCCAATGGTGGTAAAAAAAAACTTACCATCTTTAGCCATTAAATGTGCCATTTCAGGAAACCTCAGGTCGTAGCATATCCCTAGGCCGATCTTGACACCTAGGTACTCAAACGTGGTAAGCTTGTCACCGGCGCTCAGCACGTCCGACTCTTTGAAGGTCATCTTTCCGGGAATGTCGATGTCGAAGAGATGCATCTGAAGAGTTATGTTCGCATTTATTGCACTTGCTAAGCAAATCTAATAGCCTCAGTGGCGGACACCGACGGCGTAACACTTTTATCTATGGTATCGTGCGCCCGAGACTGTAAAGAAGACATACCAAAGAACAACAGCTATTTTTCAATACAAAAAACCAAAGTGTTACACCGTCCTGGTCCGAAACTGTACCCATTAGATTAGCTTATCAATAAAAGTGCAATAATTGCGAACACAACTCCTGTTCTGTAACTTCTGTTACGCCGTCCTAGACAGCCACTGTACAGAGTGGCGGTCAGGAGGCCGTAACAGATTTTTTTATGGTTTCGTCAGTCCTAGACTATATTACAAAAGCACAAGAGCTATTTTGTTATACAGAATAAAACCGGAAGTGTTACGGCGACCTAGACCGCCACTTTACATGTGCAAAATATGCATCTGTGGTAATGTGTTCGCATTTATTGCACTTACATTTTAAATCAAATGCATCTGCAAACATATGTTCTCATTTATCGCACTTACATTACCTTGCTGTGTGCAGCCAGCTGTTCGCCCGCACCTCCCCACACGACGCTCGTATTGTAGAGCCTCCCCGCCCGCCGCTCGGGCAGGGAGCCGCCCACTACGCAGACGCCTGCCCCGGCGGCGGCGGCCGACAACGCGCGACTCGTCTCGCCTGTTGGGATCTCTTCTGCGTACTCGGCGAAGTATTCTAGACAAAAAAAGTATACAAAAACGTTTACAATAATTTTGATATCGAGGAGTTGCTTTATTTCGATTCTTTTCAGCTACATTTGTCCCAATGCATGAAGTATTGTTCTTCAATGACGTGCTGGTCACAAAGAACCAAGTAACCTATGGTGGGAATGCCAGGTTTCGAGAAAAGTCGGTGTGAATTTGTCCTTAGCTTGAGGTCACCGATAACCCCCATGGAAGGCCATGGCATGCAACGAGTGTCATATAAGAAGGAAACAAGCTAAACAAGGAAACAGAAACCTAAAACAAAATTAAAACCTAGAACAAGAATAAAATAAGTTAGATAAAGTCACATTGTTTACCATCAGGGTACTTGATATTAGTAGAAAACTAAAATACAAGAAAAAAAAGACTTCTTTAAAACATAGCTTTATTTAAAACTAGTCCTAGAATGAACTCACTAGTTCCATAAGGCGAATTGAAGCATTCTGGTAGTGCCACGAGCTGTGCACCCTTTTCCTTGGCGCGGTAAATCTGACTGACAGCTTCTGCAATGTTTTTCTTCTTGTCTGGCCCCACACACATCTGCACCAGGGCTATCTTCAACACTGGCAAGAAAAAAAATTGGTTAGTTTTGTTTTTAAAGTGTGATTGATATAATAATATTTTATAGTTCTATAAAAAAAAAAGTTGCAGAATCACTCTTACACATTTTACACTTTTATTTAAAGTTTTAATACTTGTGCTTTAAAAGAAGAGCATAAGACCCAAAAAGACGCCAATAGACCACGTAAATTTAAATATACTATTATGCCTGTAATCTTATGTAGTATCTCTGTCTAGCATAGCACATTTAGTCACACTTTTGCTTATTCTAGTACTGGTGCATATCAACAGATTTAAATGTATTGAAATATCTACTATTAATCCTTATTACAAATTCAAGTTTACTCTTTTAAATTAACTTTGCAACAGAGTAATTTTATATTTTAACACATGAAGCATTTACAGCAGTGCTCTAAGACATGATAAGATAAGACTTAAGTGTCATGAACTTTGATATTGGGGTTGTAGCAAAGCTAAAGGCAGATGTCTCAGAACCTTGGAAAATGGCTAATTTGTTTATTATGAGACAAGCCTAAGTAGCAACATCAAGCAATTTCTTTCCCCATTTAAATTGTTAACTTGTTTGTATGTTTATAACATTTATTCATTCCTTATCAATATAAGCATATCAAACAATGGTAATACAAAACCAACAACTTCATTATAACCTAGATTAATATAAATTTAATTTATTTGTAAAACATGTCATCATCCATTCGTAATTTCAGCCAAAAGACGTTCACTGCTGGGCATAGGCCTCCCCTGTATATAGCCACAATGACTGGTCGTTTTGGGGATGGGTCGTTTTGGGGGCGGGTCGTGCTAATAAAGCAGAAATGTTTTATATTTTGTGTTTTATACTGTACCGCCGAATTTAGGCAAGGGATCCCTATGAAACCGAGGGTGCACTGCGTCTATAACTGTATCACTGATTTCACTCATTTTATGGTCTTCTAGGCTCTAAGGCTACTAGTTAGTTACCTCGATTCATCATTTTCTCTAATCTTAACAATCTACGTACATAAATTGTTCAAATGATCACAAAGCTCACAAAGTGATTCAAATTATAAAAATCTATGTATTTTTTTATCACAATCACTGAACTGACTGACTGACAGAGGTAACTCCTGAGGGTAACTCAGTTTTCCTCGCCTATTCTGTGCAGGCTAAGAACAAAGTCCATTCAGCCAGATCTTTCTATAGTTACCGCCTAACCTATTACTATATTGGGCATGTATTAAACAAATAAACCATGCTCTTGAACCACTATATATTAAAAAAAAACTGCATTCTGTTGCATAGTTATAAGGGTGTATTAACGGTGGTATAAAATTTAAAAGCGCTTTTCAAGAAAAATCATAAAAAATACTTTCGCTCATGTTCCGCATTGGCACTAAGTAGTGTCAATGATTAAAAAAAAATGTTATAGTCACGGTAAGTAATTTTATTTTAGATTATGATTAATTTGACTGAGTATTTAAAAAAAAAGCAAAAATTACATAGTATTGAATTTGTATGAAAAATATATTTATTTTAAGTAGGTACTTACATATGTTTGATTACTTACTTATATCAAAATTTTCCTTTTTTCCAGCTAAATAGCCCAAGTAGGTACTTTAACATTTTATGGCGTTATGTGTCATGCATGCCATGCCATGCATTGTTGTGGTTGGCGATGGATGGACGAAAAACAAATTTCATTTTAAACTTAGTTTATTGCTGTGTTTGTTTGTTTTATACCTAACTGCACAATAAACTACTTAAAGTACACTACCTATACCTATATACCTACCTACCTACTTTATCATGTAAGTATATGATTATAAGTAACCATATTAAATATTTGTTTTTTTATTTTACCTTAAACTTATTCTTACTCTTGGTATGAAAAAAAATGTGCGCTGGGCTTGCTTATCATGAAAAATGCAATTGATTATTTAAAAAAGGATATAATCAACTACTTATGTAGAACCCTATTAGTTTATATTTTTTCAATATTCACAAATAATACAACACGTTAATTATAAAGTATACATATTATGTATATGTATGTATGGAACCTCATCGAGGACAATATGCTATAAAGATGTTAACCATCTTTTTATCGTACAGTGGCGGACACGATCGGCGTAACACTTCCGGTTTTTCTGTATTGCAAAATAGCTCTTGTTCTTAAGTAATACAGTCTAGGGCTGACGAAACCATAGACAAATCTGTTACGGCCTCCTAGTCCGTGACTGTACTATGATAACACTCAAACTAAAATAAGATGCAACCAAGTACTTACATACTTATATTTATACGACATTTAAATTCGAGTGGTCTACTTAATGCACCCAGCTGGTTCACCCAGGTGTATAAAGTATACCTACTAATCAGTCGACTAAATCAATATATATAAAACTCTTCCGTTACTGACTGACTGACTGACTGACAGACAACGCAGAGCCTAAACTACTGGGCGTAGAAAGCTGAAAATTGGCATAGGTGAGCACTAAGAAGGGATTTCCCGAAATTCCCACGGGAACGGGAATAAACGGGATTTTTGTGTTTATGAGAAATCTGCGCGGGAAAAACCGCGGGGCAGCCTCTAGTCAGTCTATAAAAATGCTTGTATTTTAATTCTTGCAGCGAATATGATCGCAAATACGCTGCAAAGTCAGTCACCTGAGAGCTTTCTGTAAATTAGTACTTACAATGTATTTTTAATAACTGGCTGTTTCAGATAAATCGTTAATTAATTCAAGAAGAGATCGTGAGGTGATTCACTCTTTATTACCCACTAGCCAATAACATCAGTAACTGCATACATAGACATAGGGGTACCTCTATAGTATAATTATTGTTAACTATATTATCTAACTGTTTACACTAATATCTTATTTGTTTCATGATTAAATATAGCTTAGGCCATTGATGTATTATTTACTTTTAAACAATTCGTTGATTTCTCCTGTTAATTAGGAGGTATCATTCCTAGCCTTCTTTCACCTATATGAAAATATCAGCAACATATTATGTCGAGTGGCAATACAGACATATTAGATCTGCCTTTCCTTTAGTCTATAGTTTAAATTTGTGCAATATTTACAGTATTCTTATCCAATAAAAAAAACTATTTAAAACTATGTCCTCTTAAAAGTAACTGTTGATAATCCGCGAGAGCGGCCGTAGCTTCCGCCTTGGTCTGCGCATAGTCTACAACGGGAGGATTATCCACTTTAGCCTGAGCGCGTCTTCTCTCTAGTCGACTGCGGCTAATGTATGGAGCCGGTTGTTTCAAGTGCACCGTGCGTACATGGAGGGTTTTGCTGTTCGATTGGCTGAACGCTTTGCCGCACATCTCGCATTGGTAGGGCTTGTCGCCTGTATGGCACTGTGGGTAGAAAAAATACACATGTGTATAGAAATAGAAAAACACAAACAAAACAGAGTCCCAGTAATTCGTGATTCTAATTTATATAGTAATTTTAATCTTATGCCATAAGAGCCATTATTTCAGCAGTTATACGACATACAGCATCATCCTTAGCCGAAAGACGTCCACTGTTAGACATAATTATCCCCAGGTCGCTTCACAAGAACAAAAATTATTGGGTAAAAAATGTTACCATAATCGCCCCGCTTGGCAGCATGGATTGGCGACCGCAGTAATCATGCTACAAGTTTTTTAAGGTGGTAACTCTCGCTATGGCGCGAAATTCATTTTTTTTCGTGTTTATTATTTATTCTGGCGAAAGTATACATTTTTAAAAAAGTTTAAATGAATTCGCGTATGTAAAAAACCATCTCCCACATTGTAATACAACGTTTTTGAAAGACAGACCTACAAATTTTGTGTCTAAGGGGTAAAAGGCCAAAAAACAAGTTCCTTGAATATACACAAAATCGGTAACTCTGTCTTTCAAAAACGATATATCACAATGTAGGAAATAGGTTTTTACGTACGCGAATTCATTTAAACTTTATTAAAAACTAGAGGCTGCCCTGCGGTTTTTCCCGCGCAGATTTCTCATAAACACCAAATTCCCGTTTTTTCCCGTTCCCGTGGGAATTTCGGGAAATCCCTTCTTAGTGCTCACCTACACTCCCTAAGGACATGCAAAATTTCAGCCCGCTACGCCCAGTAGTTTCGGCTCTGCATTGTCTGTCAGTCAGTCAGTCAGTCAATCAGTCAATCAGTCAATCAGTCAGTAACGCAAGAGTTTTATAAATATTGATTTATCGGAAGTGACGCTAGTTTCGCACGTTAAGCCCATAATACCAAATTTACCTTAACAGATAATCCACGCAGAGATAGTGGTCTACTCGTACCACTCTCTCCTCTTTATATATATTGATGAATACTTTCGCCAAAATAATTAAAAACCGTGAAAAAATTTGAGTTTCGCGCCATACCGTGAGTTACCGCCTTAAGTACGCTACTCTTTCACTCTTTCTACTCGTCTACTCCGTCCTTTAGGTTTTACTTAGCCGAGCCGCCTTATCCCACTCAGTGCTGCCACCACACTGCAAAGTGTAGTAATCTATACCAATATTATAAAGAGGAAAGATTTGTTTGTTTGTTTGTTTGTTTGTTTGTAACGAATAGGCTCCGGAAATACTGAACCGATTTGAAAAATTATTTCACTGGTAGGAAGCTACATTAACCCCGAGTGTCATAGGCTATATTAGATTTTCAAAAAAATTAGGGATCCTTAACTAAACTCAAATAATGTAACCCAAGGTGCAATATTTTTTCCGTTGTTTACATATTTTGACAGGTGGTTTGTTGTTGTTGTTGTTTGTTTTTAATTCGGCCATTCTGAGCAGTCAAAAGAACATAGTCTATAAAGCCAAGTCTTTTGTAGTATCTTATATTCTATGGCGTAACGAAGTAAGCCGGGAAAGCTCGTTATAAGTAAAGATACATTACCCGAACATGTCTATCGAGAGCCCCTTTGCACTTGAAAGCCTTGGGGCACAGCGCGCACGGGTAGGGCCGCGAGTCGGAGTGAGTCTTCTCGTGCAGCTGCAGGTTGCAGCGGTTGAAGAACGCCTTGGGGCACTGCGCGCACTTGTAGTTGCGCACGTCCGAGTGCGTGCGCATGTGGTATACTAGGAACGCGTTGCCCTGTAAGTACATGGAATGTCACTTAATTTTACTCAAATACAGTACCATTGGATTATTGTTTTAACGTTGGTTCCGAAACCACGTGTTTTATTAGCGGGCTTTAAAACAATAATCCAATAAACTTATAATAACCGTACAACGTTGCCGGGCTTTAATTTAAGCCCACCCTTATTTTTTTGTGAGCTTTTTAATTTGTGAACTTGATATTGGTAAAATACTCCACTGAAGTGGAGTCAAGTCCAATAAATTATAATAATAATAACAGTAACATTTTACAATGTAGTCAGAGGAATTTAGACTTTGAAGACACATTTATAGTTCCGAAAGTCTGATTGGGTGCTCATGTGCTACACTAGGAACGCATTGCAGAGAGGTCTACTTTCAGTAAAAGTATTTTAACCCTATTATCATATGGTATATTTTATGAATAATACGGTTGGTTAGGTACAAGACAGAACAGAACCCTAAAGAAAAAAGAAAAAAAAAAGAAATACAAATAAAATATTGCATCCAGCGTATATTATGGGTTGTAATAAGTTTTTCCGCATTCTGTAAAGTGAAAAGGGTGCATGAACTATAGTTTATGTTTTATAACAAACATGCGATTCATTAACATTTTTCGAATGGGATGTAGGCTTATTATATTGTTAATGATTGAGTGCCTTTACAAATTTTATAAAGCAGTCTCTTATCTTTTATGATCTAGAATAGAATGAATGGATGTGGCAACTGAACGGACTCACTCGGAAGCTCTTCCCGCACTGTTCGCAGACGTGGTTGCGCGGCACGTGGTACTTCTGGTCGGGGTGCGCGCGCCGGAAGTGCGCCCAGTGCTCGTGCGCATTCGCCACCGTCTCCGAACACTGTGTGTGATGTAATTATTCTTATTAGTGACTTTTTGATGTGGTGTGATTTAAGTCAAAGGTGAAAACTGTAGCCTGTCATCAAGGCTGGTTTTAATGTCACGCTGATCACTTGAAATAAAACTCATCACTCGAAAATAAAAATTGTTCGCGCTTATAGCTACGCGTTATTCAAAAACGCTTCGGAATTGCATACAGATATATTTGTCAGCGTGCACTAAAACCAGTCTAAATGTCTGTCCTAATCCTAAATACATCTGGGATGCGCGGCAAAAATGACGAGAAGATAACAATGGTTCAAAACAGGTTTTACATCGAAAATTATTATAGGCTAAGCTGCATGGTGCTTTGTGATCTAGACAGGAGGCAGTAGTACAGTATAGTACTTGCTGATCGGCGGCATGCGGCGTCAGGGTGCAGTATGGGTCACGTAGCATGATAGCTATCTCCGTACAGTCAAAAGTCAAAAATGATTTATTCAATACCTATAGGAAACAAGATATCACTTATTGAAAGTCGATTAGACTAATCTAACTGGTATATATAATATAGGCTATTAATAACTACGAATTCCTTCCTGCATCGTGACCGCACTTGAGACGTGTAATGAGTGGCACTCACGTGCTGGCACTGCGCGGGGTAGGCCAGCTTGGTCCGCGCGCCGCGTGCTCGCCCGGTGGTGCGCGCGGACACTTCCCGAGTGTTGGTGTCAGTACTCACGTGCTGGCACTGCGCGGGGTAGGCCAGCTTGGTCCGCGCGCCGCGTGCTCGCCCGGTGGTGCGCGCGGACACTTCCCGAGTGTTGGTGTCAGTACTCACGTGCTGGCACTGCGCGGGGTAGGCCAGCTTGGTCCGCGCGCCGCGTGCTCGCCCGGTGGTGCGCGCGGACACTTCCCGAGTGTTGGTGTCAGTACTCACGTGCTGGCACTGCGCGGGGTAGGCCAGCTTGGTCCGCGCGCCGCGTGCTCGCCCGGTGGTGCGCGCGGACACTTCCCGAGTGTTGGTGTCAGTACTCACGTGCTGGCACTGCGCGGGGTAGGCCAGCTTGGTCCGCGCGCCGCGTGCTCGCCCGGTGGTGCGCGCGGACACTTCCCGAGTGTTGGTGTCAGTACTCACGTGCTGGCACTGCGCGGGGTAGGCCAGCTTGGTCCGCGCGCCGCGTGCTCGCCCGGTGGTGCGCGCGGACACTTCCCGAGTGTTGGTGTCAGTACTCACGTGCTGGCACTGCGCGGGGTAGGCCAGCTTGGTCCGCGCGCCGTAGTGCGGCGGCCGGCGGCGCGCGTGCTCGGCCCGGTGGTGCGCGCGGAGCACTTCTCTTGTTGCGAACGATGAGCCGCACACGCGGCACGACGTGCTAGTGGGTATAAACAAATACGAGTGTAACCCCCCTTTCGCACAGCAGTACAGGGGATCTATCGCGGTTAGCAATGTATATGATTATGGCTACTAAAAAAAAGAGACAGCGCTCTATAGTCTGTATAGCGCCATATTTCTTTTTCAATACCCATAATATATTATCAACTGCAATGGTAGTACAGTTTTACGTTTAATGGCGAATGTGGGATCCCCGTGTAAAAACTAGAACATAATAATAATAACAAATCACACTCAGAGCCCCTAACTAGGAAGAACCTGTATCTAGTGTACCCGAAACACACACGAACATGACACCCAGACCGGAAAAAAACATCGATATTCATCATATCAATATTCGCCCCGCCCGGGAATCGAACCCAGGTGCACACGCTTATTCAATCCACAAAACATATTAACCATAAAACGGGTCTTGGAAAAAATTGGACTGTGAAAGGGGAAAGATATATTTCCATCGGACGGACGGCACGACATCTGTCAGAAACAGAATTTGATAATCTTCAAACAAAAAATTTATCTATAATATTGGTAAAATCCGTTTCTGTCCGATGCCGTGCCGCCCGTTCGAAATACCTAAAATGTCTTGTCGAATATGTCAAAAAAAACGGTTGGGTTTGGTATAGTTAGTCTATGTAATAGTGAAATTCAGTCAATCAATATATATAAAACTCTTCCGTTACTGACTGACTGACTGACAGACAACGCAGAGCCGAAACTACTGGGCGTAGAAAGCTGAAAATTGGCACGTGTGTTCCTTGGGGGTTGTAGGTGAGCACTAAGAAGGGATTTCCCGAAATTTCTACGGGAACGGGAAAAAACTGAATTATTGTGTTTATTAGAAATTTGCGCGGGAAAAACCGCGGGGCAGCCTCTAGTCAATATATATAAAACTCTTCCGTTACTGACTGACTGACTGACTGACAGACAACGCAGAGCCGAAACTGCTGGGCGTATCGGGCTGTAATTTTGCATGCAGGTTCCTTAGGGAGTGTAGGTGAGCACTAAGAAAGGATTTCCCAAAATTCCCACAGGAACGGGAAAAAACGGGATTTTTGTGTTTATGAGAAATGTGCGCGGGTGAAACCGCGGGGCAGCCTCTAGTCCTGTATAATACACAAGATAATAATCCTTATCAGGGATATTGGCAATCGCACATATACAGTGTGTCCGGGGAAGTTTTAACATTGTTTTAAGGGTGTATTCTATAATCAATTTCATCGATGAAAACACCCCATATGGGGGGTCGCAGCCTCACCCCCCCTCAGTCAAATTGTGTTATAACTTCCCCGGACATCCTGTATACACACAGGGAGTACAGCACAGTATATACAGGGTGTATAGTATATACAATACAGTGTGTTATACAGGGTGTTATTAAAAGTCTTACGAGTAATCCTTCTCAGCGTGCTTGGCGGAGGCGACGAGGTGCCGCTTCCACGCCTCCTCCGACGAGAACTGCACGTCGCACTCCGCGCAGAACGGACCTTTACTCTTGCTCTCTAGTTCCTCTTCCGTTTTGTTCTTATAACAATAAAATTTATATTTATTAACTTATGAATCTAAGGCTTGAATCACCTGATTGTCCGAAAAGTGAGATGATTCCGTGCTTCGGAAGGCACGTGAAGCCGTTGGTCCCGGCCGCAATAGTGGTCGTTATAACCGCGGCGAAAAGCTGGCCCCTTGTCACGTTGGTAATAAAGCATAAACTCGGCTAAACGTGGGTCCGGCTCTCAAGCTGGTGCCTCTGCCTAACCCTCCGGGGAATAAAAGGCGTGAGATTATGTTTATGA